>PVHX01004197.1:0-122594 GCA_004024805.1 Geosciurus inauris
ATGTTGGCAACAAGTCATAGTACAGACACATACTTCATACAGTGTATCTCTCTTTCTCTTCAATTATATTCCAGTAGGAGGTGCCACACCTCCTTGGCTATGGGAAGCAGAAGTATTTGATGGACTATGTAAGCTTGTCTCCTTGTACACAAACCAAGCATTTCCTCCCCAAAGTATCATATTCAGAAAGCCAAAGATCTAGGAAAGAGAAAAATAAATATGAAAATCTAATACCTACTTAAAATTTGTTTTCCTTTAAATATTTAACATTTTCAGGAAGCATATCATTTCATTTAATATTACATATAAAGTGAAATAAAAAAATAAAAACTATTTCAAAATACAAAATTTGTATATACATACACACACACACACAACTGACTTATTCTAAAAACTAAAGCTAAATCTCTAATTCTAATGCAAAAATCACAAGTAAAAATTTATTACAAAAAAGATGGAATTAGATTGGTGAAAACAAAAATTCTTTTATTACTTTGTGTTTAGACTTTGGTACTTCAGGGTGAAGAGTTGCAAGAGGAATCTGGGCTTCCATCTGTTGGGGCTTTCGTTTTTCTCCTGTCCAGAATTCCTTTTTCTTTCCCTCTACTGCTATCTTTTCACTCCAAACCAACAGCTATAGCCAGAAGAATTTAACTTAACATCTTGCACAGATCAACCCAAAATAAATTAAGTCTTCCCAGATATACATCTGACCAGATGAAGTCTCAGAGGTGAATAAACTCAAGCTACTTTGTTTTAACAGTCCTTTATAAATTTCATAGTGAATTATGAAGACTGGGATAAGAAGCTTGAGGTAACTGTACTTCCAAGTTACTAAAGGGCATATGCTTTTATTTTTTTGTGTATTCATACAAGAAAGTTTTCTGAAATTGTTTAGTTCAAAGTACTGTTGATGTAGGTGCCAAGTACTGCCTTTGAAATTACAAAGTGATAAAATAAATATTTGGTAAAACTGCTTTATGACACAGAACTCCACCTACTGCGAACATACTTTCTTTTTTTTACCCCAGTGGTACTGAAGCAATCCAGTGGGGTTCTACCACTGAGCAACACTCCAAGCCCTTTAAAAATTTTTTTAAACTTTGAGACAGGGTTTCACTAAGTTGCTGAAGCAGGCATCAAACTTGTAATCCTCTTGCCTCAGCCTCCTGAGTAGCTGGGATTACAGCTCCCAGTGGAAAATATTTTCTTAAAAAGATGACTCATATGAGGCCTCTCTAAATGCAATATGCTCAGTATATTAATAATATTTTAAATAATGCACTTATCTGGTAAAACAGTAGACAAAATAACATTTAATACATTATATGGGCTAAATTTTAGATTATTTAAGAAACCATAAATGTATCACTTTCATGTACCCTAAGTAACTCTGATTTAGACAGCAGGCTCTAAGCCAGATGTGGTTCAAACGTTGGTGTGTCATTTACTCATGTTCATTTGAGTCAATTAACATATGAGCTACACTTTTCCTAATTGTAAAATAGCTATAATACTACCTTTCACATTCCTTTTAGGATAGCTGGATAACCAGAGATACGAAAGCACAATGCCTGGCACATAATTTCAAACAAAAGCTAGAGATTATTATAAGTGCCTTTGAGGTTAAAGTCCTGCCTTGTCAATTTTAATAAGACTTTTAATTAGGATCTTATTCAAACTGGCTCACAAGAAATAATTTTCTTTACTTTTCTTCACTGTTATGTAGGTAAACACTGTATTATAACTAGGATCCTGATAGCTTGGTACAAATAAAAACTAATGTATTCATTCAGAGGTTTAATTGAAAGCTATTGCTTTCTTAAATTACTAGGAAGGTTTTTCTAATAAGTGAAATAAAAATTGCATAAATATTGCATACATACCACAGATACATTTAGGGATCCCATACTAGTCACAGAATGAAAATAACACATCACTTCTGGCTGTTTACACGGTGGAAGTTCCTGAAGAATATTATGACCGGTAGCTATTTTAATATCTGTAAGCGCTTTAGCCCAGGCCGATGTGCTCACCAACCACAAAAAAGTGGCAACTAGAGTAACAACAAAGTCCTGAAGCAAAAACGAGTAGGAGTTGATAATGAGCAGTCAATTTAAAAATACCACATTTCAAATCTACAATGAAACAGATTACATTTAATCCTACGGTACTGACAAATGGCCTTCATGATACACCTTATTAAAAAGGTCACACTTAATTCAGTGAACACTGTTCACTAGCACAGTACCAGAGGTACAACAGTTAAACAAGATTCAATCATTCTCCTCTCCAGTATGAGATTTTTCCAGCAGAAATCAAAGTTTTCCAAAGCTCTCACCATAGTCTTACCTTAACCACTTGCTCCCAGGACCCTATCTTAGACCCTATTATCATCAATATCTGTGTTCCTCCATAATCTCCTTCAATCATTTCTCTCTCTAATATCACCTCTTTCTGGCTCACTCTCTGGCTTCCCACTCCCAAAAGTCTTCTGATCCACTAAGAAGTCTGACCTACCACTTTTTAACTTTCTCATGTTCTCACTTTCCTTAATAATTTATATTCTAAAGTTGTTATAATCTCTTAAATACATTCAACTCCCTTATCGTTCTCCTGCTTTTTTACACTAATTCTACCCCTGGCTACATCCAATTCTCCATGAAATGATTAATAAAATGGTAAAAAGAATACAACAAGGTCTTTTAAAATTCAGTCATGAAGTCATAGTCATGAATTAAAAAAATGATCATTATATTAATAAAAAAACAAAAAAAAACTTCCCAAGACATTTTATTGCTAATAACTTTCTACTGAATCCTTTGCTATTTATTACATTTCCAAGAATATAATTGAAGATTTTAACATTTTGGATGGTTTTTAATTGAACTAACAAGATAAAGGGAAAAAATTATTCTCCACACCCAATCAATCTTTGCTGAGGAACTAAAATTTTGTCCAGTTGTATTGGTCACAAGGATCCAAGGATCTAAATAACATTTTAAGCATGGATTTATATAATATAAAGCCTAAGTGTATTGCCTTGTTTGGCCTTCCTGCAAATTAATGACTAAAGTCAGAATAATACAAAATTTATAGATTTGGTGCTACCCTAAGCATATGGACACACTCAAGTCTATGAGTTTATAAGCCGGGCACGGTGGTGCACGCCTGTAATCCCAGCACTTTGGGAGGCTGAGATAGGAGAATCGTGAGTTCAAAGCCAGCCTCAGCAATGGCGAGGCGCTAAACAACTCAGTGAGACCCTGTCTCTACATAAAACACAAAATAGGGCTGGGGATGTGGCTCAGTAGTAGAGTACCCCTGAGTTCAATCCCTGGTACCAAAAAAAAAAAAAAAGTCTATGAGCTTATATATCAGCAGCAGTAATCTAAGTTCGGAAATGAGCTTTAAGGCTTATCATCAGTGTTTTGTTTTTTTTTTTTTAAATAAACTGGATTAGATGTTAATTATTTTACCAGCTTCCTTTTAGTCATTTATTTAGGATAAATATCAGTAATCTCTTATGAGACATAAAAGCTAGGCCACATAGCTTGTCCACATGATCCAGATAGCACTGAATAAATACCTTGTGATTAAAGAAAAAAAAATCAAGGAATAACTGCACAAACATGGAGGTATTTACATTTTGCATTTGAGCTCTCTACAGCTTTGGTCCTCTTAAAAAAAAGAGAAATGTACAGAAGTATTTTAGTTGACATTCTCTATACTGTGGGAGCTCACTCCCCTTTTGACCTCTGTTATAGATATTTTCTAAGTATTTATTAAACATAAAAATCTCCTTTTAGAGAACTGATATCACATGTTAAACAAGTTCTCTTTAGGTTAAGTTCATAGTTTTGACCAATATATGTCAAATGCCCTTAATTTTCAGGAATTTTCCTCCTCTTAAGTTCTTAACTAAAATTACACTCCCCACTCCATTATGCTCCTTTTTTTAAAAAATTGAAGTTTATTCAAAAAATTGCAATTGAAATATTTTTCTTAACACTGATACAGTCCTACTAGGTGTATGGTTATGCTCTCTTTAAATCTACTTTGCTAATGGCTTAAGGCATGACATCTTTATATATCAAAGGCTGGAACTTCTCTGAAAATGATGCAAAGTAAACAGGATGAAGGAAAATAGGGGTTTATTCTGGCCCCTGCAGATTCTATTTGTCCCACTCAGGACTCTGGTCATACTGCAATCTAAGTGAACTGTGCCATCTGGAATTCTGCGATGCACAATCACAGCTGCCTGAGGCCTCTGTGCTCCTACTAATCAATTAGGATATGATCTGTAATGGATTTTTAGATTTCGAGATACCCCATTTTTGTTTAGTTTCATTTTCTGGTATTCTGGATTGTCTACATTGCCTAGAACCCTTAAATACCTGCTACTTAATACACACAAAACGTGCCTACAGAGAGAACCAAAAGTAGCTTTAAAATTTCACAACTGAAATACTTCCAGGAGTACATCACCATAGAATTGAATATACTGCTAAAAAAGCTTGCCCTTGTTAACAGTACTTGAAAATCAAGTACTACATTTAAAAATGGCTACATTTAAAAATGTGGGTATCTCCAAAGAAACTTTTAAATTAAAAGAATTAAAAATTTAATTTAGAAACAGACCAGACATTATATGTTACAACAACAACAAAAAACATTTATGGAACCAATTCTGGAGTATTTCTTTATATGACCACTAAATTATTCATTCTAAGTAGAAAATTACTTGACTTCCTGAATGATGCAACTACATTCATTTGGTAATTTTATTAGAAAATCTATTTACAAAATAGGAATGCTGCCTTAAGAAGTGTAGTATATTTAAAGTTTATTAAACATAAAATGTAAGAAAGGGGTCATTGGCTAGATTCAGTAAAAACTTTGGATAATGACAAGGCAAGAAATAACTTCTAATTATAAAAAATTCTGACAAAACACAATTATCTATATGATCATCCTACTCCCTTTTTAAAACAAAGCTTGAAAAGCCTACACAAGCTGTAGATTCCTAACATGTAACTTCTGTTGAGTAAGCATTGGAAATGAAAATAGTTGATGTCTATCTTTTTTTGAAAGGTAATTAACAACTAAGAACTGTTTTATGAAGACACATGGTTTCCTTATGTCTTTTCAGACATCTGAGACAGAATAAATCTATCTGATGAAAGATTATTTCACTCTTTACTTACCATTTGCATTCTTATGATCCAGGCAGCAAAAATTAAAAGTAAATACATAAATAAAACTTATTTAATAACTCCTTTGTATTTAGTTTTCCCTTAATGGTAAATTCACAAATAATTAATCAGCAAACGTCAGTGTTTTCTCACAGATGCAAATGACTAGATCACACAACGCCTCTTTCCCCTTCAAGTCAACAGCACTAATATTGACTTTGAAGTTATTCTTTCATAGTACAGGTCCAGCGCAAAAACCATGGTTTATGTCTGAATTTCCTACTAATAATTTAGAGTACAGTTTATTCCCTAAATCTCAGTTATTTTATTTCCAGCTCAGTAAACTCTGAAGCCAAGAAAGGTATCAGAACTGTAAATCCAAATCTTCTGTTGGCATCTCAAAGATTCGAATTAAGTGGACAAATTCCACTAATGGTGAACATAAGAATGATGTGAGACTTTAAATTAAGGAGATTAGCATGAAAGTAGACACAAACGATGTGTAAAGGATTGGGTATAGTCACAGTCCAAAAACATTTTATTTAAAAAAAATAGTGAGTCTGATATGACCTGTGGGTCATACATAATCTGTTGATCTCTGATAGAGACAATTAAGCTCAATAAGGTATTGTAGAAATAGAGGGGGATCTTTGAGGAAAGAGAGAAAAGGTAAGAGGTATTAACACTATACTAATGATATGATCTGGAATTCTTCAAACCCAAGGCATTAATTACTGCTTTTTTTTCCCCATTAATAAGCCTTACAACTTAGTAAGCCTCGCTACTCTTTTGAGTTTTTCCCATTTTAAAATAAGGCTAAAAATAAACCTTCCCTGGAGTACAAATAGGATCATAGGATTGGGTTAAATTTATAACAAGAGAAAGCTCAACCTGTGGCAAACACCCACCTATTTTGGTTCACCAATGTTGAACTGAGTTATGTCTAATTTTTTTATTTCTAGCAAAAAAAACCAACAACAAAAACCAAACAAAAAACCACAACCCTATATATAACTTCATATATAATCATTTTCATATAAAAAAATAAAGTGATTACTTACAATCATGGGAAGTTTACGACTATCCCGGTATAGGTTTGTGTAACCAACATAAAGCAGAAGGGCAGCAATGCAGTACAAGAACACAAAGACTGCAAACGTAACATAGAATTGTGCAGAAGAAGAGTAGTCTCCTATGAGGACGTGACTTGACCAATTTACATTGCACACATTTGCAACAGAATGTGGATGAAATGATGCTTGATTCAACCTATTAAAAAAAGGCTCAAATAAATGTACGAATTACTGGATTCTTCTAACAGACATAGAAATACTTAGGCAGAATATTGAAATGGCATTTCAAAAAATCATCCCCAAATATTTAAAAACATTTCTTTTGTTGGAGGAGAAAGGAAAACTCAAATATTTAATTAAACTAAAATTTTCATAATCATTTATATAAATTATATCTGATAACTGACATGACAGATTGAATACAGACAGAATTAAACATTTTCATACCTAAATACTATCTTCCTGAAATAAAAAATTAGCACAGTAGAAGGGAATATACCAAATATTTTACAATTCGAAACATACTGTATTCTAGAAGGCACAGTCCATGTCACCAGCCCTAGGAGAGCCAATTATAATAACAATTCACGTTTTAACACTGGATTAACAGCTGTTAACTGAAATTCACATTGCCATTAATTTTCCCCATTGATAAATTGCAGAAACACTTATGACTAAAGATACTAGTAAGTTCCTTGTACAGAAACTGTACAACAGGGAAGAGGGAGAAAATGGAAAGATGGCTTTGATGATTAGTAAGCACTTGGTATCTGACATATTGTTAATATAAGATTTTATTTAATCAACAAAATATCCTTAAAAGATAATGTTTCCCACTTATTAGACAAAAAAATTGAGTCTCTGTTCAAGTAAGTAATGTTAGATAAGTGGAAAAAGATTCACACTCTGGCTTAAACACTGGAAAATTCAATGAACTTTTCAATAAACACTAAAGTCACAAAGACTTCACAAACTAAATGTTCATTTTCATTCAAGAGTAAAAAGGTATGGTTTTATGCTAGGGACACAGAGGGATTCTTCACTTTATATAAATACATGTCTTAAAACTAAAGAACACTATTATTCAGTAATTGCAAAAACATGAGAAATCTACATTTTCATAAATCGTGTTTGCTTCTTTATAACAGGGCTTTTTACACAAAGGTTACAGAGCAATCTCTATTTATATTTTTCATTTCCTATCCACTGCGAGATGACAGAAAAAACAATGTCAAGTTGCCATAAAAGGTTCCAAATGCTTTTTCTCACTTCCTGTATTTATTTCATCACAGTCTAAGAAGTTTGCAGACAGGTATTGGTCTGTGCATGAAGTGTAAGCAGCAATAATCACAAATGAACATTCAATCTAAAATTTCCTACCCCCTCCTCTCAATACATTGTTGTTAATCTTGACTCAATATGAAAGTAAAAGAGTCAAGTCATTAAAAAAAAGAGAAAACTCACCTGAATGGATAACCAAAAGCAGCTTCAACAGTATGATTTTCAGAAACTTTTGGAGGACAAGTCACTAGAATTTCTGTTTTGCCCTTAAAACCTCCACAGGTGGCAAAAGCAAAGATGGAAGCAATCTACATAAGATGAAACCAATAAAGAAACAGAGAAGCATTACTGTACCCAAAACAAGGGTCATTAAAATAGTAAGTACATTGATTATCAAGCTCATTAACTTGCTAAAGTTACTAATCATAAATGAAAAGTAGCTAATGAAAAACATTTAAAAATTTATTTGCAAGTTTTAACAAATATGATTTGATTTTCTTGAGTATAAGAGAAATTAATATGCCAACCCATATATCATTTGCTCATACTTCACTGTAAATACTAAATATCACGATGAATCTTTTCTGTAGTGTTGAGAAGTGACCACTGTTAAAATTCTGATTTATAACCTTTTTAGATTTTATTCTGTGTAAATGAAAAAAAAGATAATATATGTACATTGTTTAAGCAAACTTTATACATCATAAATATTCTCCTCTTATCATTAAATAATCCTCAACATTTTAATGTCTGTATCTTCCATTATATGAAGGAATTATAGTTTGATTCCCTATCAACATTTAGGATACTTTGTTGATGCTGTTTTCCCCGTTACAGACAGTGTTTGAAAAAAAAGATTTAAGTCCTCTTCTATTTATCTTCTAAATTTCATCCAAAACAAAATAAACAACTCCAAATAAGTTGTAATGACTCATAACTCAATCCTTTAGCAAATGCTTATGGCTCTATTTTCAAAATATATTCTGAATCTGACAACTTTTTACCACCATGTCCTGATACTTAAATCACCATCATATCTTGCCTGAATTTTGTGCTATCAGCCTTCTCAATGATCCTGCTGTTTCTTTCCTTGCCCCAACTTCAGTCTACTATCAACACAACAGGTTGATAGTTCACAGGTAATGATAAAAGAATGGACATTCTCTCAGAATAAGTATGCATCAATATATAGAGTGAAAAAACAAGGCTAGAAGCGCAATTCACAATTGCTAAACTGTGGAAGCAACCTAGATGCCTCTCAATAGATGAATGGATAAAGAAACTGTGATATATATATACACGATGGAATATTACTCAGCATTAAAAGAGAATAAAATTATGGCATTGGTAGGTAAATGGATGGAGTTGAAGAATATTATGCTAAGTGAGTAAGCCAATCCCTTCTCTCTGATGAGTGGATGCTGATCCACAATGGCAGGAGGAAGAATGGAGGAACTTTGGGCAAAGGTGAGGGAGTAGAAGGGAGGGATTAGGGGCAGGAAAAATGGTAGAATGAGATGGACATCATTACCTTAGGTACATGTATGACTGCACATATGGTGCAACAGCTACATCATGTACAACCAGAGAATTGAAAAGTTGTGCTGCATTTGTATACAATGAATCAAAATGCGTTCTGTTGTCATATATACCTAATTAGAATAAATACATAAATTTAAAAAACAAGGCTAGGAAATGAGTCTTGGGCATAAACCCACATTTAGGGTTAGAAAAAAATAAATGATATAAACAAAATGAACTAGAGTAACAAAATAGAGGCCAAAAGTAAACTAGTACATACAGAAAAATCATATCTAACAGTTGGTATTGATCACTGAAGAAAGGAAGGTGTTGATTTCAAAGATATATTCACAAATACTGATACAACTCCCACCAAGAGGTGAGCTTCAATTTCTCTTAAGTGTGAACTGGACATAGTGACTTGCTTCTAGAATAGAATATGGTGTAAGAAAAGGATTATCTTTTAATATTAGGTTACAAAAAGACTACTACTACCGTCTTCCTTTCTCATTTTCTTGAACTTTCTCATTATCTGGAAGAAACCAACTGCCATGTTGGGAGGATACTCAGGCAACTTTTCGACTCATGTAGCATGGAACCAAGGACTACTAGCAACCATAAGATTTAGCATGGAAGTGGAATTTCTGAGGCCTGCTAACAGTCATGTGAGTGAGCAGGAGGCCTAGAGATGACTGCAAGGGAAACCCTGGACCAAACCACACAGCTTTACTACTCCCAGATTACTGCCCCAGAGAAACTGAGATAATAAGTGTCTATTGTTGTCAGCTGCTAACCTGGGGCAATTTATTATGCATTAATAGATAACTAAGATAAGGAAGGGCTATTCAATAAATGGTCCAAATAAGTTTGCAGACTTAAATGTAAAAGTAAGTTCTTAAAGATGAAAATCTGTTCTATAGAGAAGGGAAGAACTCAAGATTTTTTAAAAAGGAAAAGCACTAGTCATAAGAGATTCTTAATTTCAATTATGAAAAACAATTTGGAACCAAAAGTCAGCTTCTGAACGTAAAACAAACTATAGGTGAAAATGTTTGTAATGAATACATCACAAAGAATCTACTAGTTTATAGATCTAAGGGAAAGGCTTGCTCATGAATACTACGAGACACATAGATGAATATTCACAGTGACATTGTTTTAATATCAAGAAAAGAGGAGGGATAAAGCAACAAGAAATTGATAAAATACAGTAGTATATTCTCTCTGTGTGTGTGATGCTCAGAGAGAACCTAGGGCCTTGATCATGATAGGGAAGCACTCTACCATTGAGCTGCATCCCCAGCACCCAATGCTATATTCTTATAGTGGGAAGTTACATAGCAAAAACGATATGAACTACAGCTACTCACATCAACATAGATGAGTTGTACAAACTTAATGCTGAGTTTAAAAAAAAAAGTTGTATGACTATGTAAGAATGAAACCATTTTTAAAAAGCCATTTTCTCCATTACATCTGTGACTGTTTTTGTTCCAGCCCTCAGCATTCTTCTCTGGGACTAACCCAAGAGACTCTTCCTCTCATTAATAATTTCATTCCAATCACTACCCATCTTTCAAAGTGTGGGCTATGTGCAGTATAGTAAGCCACCAGCCACTTGTGGCTACTGAATACTTTAAATGTAGCTGTATAAATTACAATTTTCTCTAAGTGTAAAACACACACCAAATTTTGAAGATGTAGTATAAAAAATATAAAATAAAAATTTTATATTGATTACTTATTAATACAATAACATGGTATATTGGATTAAGCAAAAGATACCAAAATTAATTTCACCTCTTTAAAAATTTTTTTAGTGTGGTTAATACTTAAAATTACTACATGGCTTATATCATTTAGTTTACATTATATTTTTATTGGACAAAGCTACTTTAGAGTGATGTCATACTGATCTGAAATAAAAATCTGATGTTACTCCCCTTTAAAGGATTTCCTCACCAGTTTTCCTGGCATATACTAAACAAAAATAAAAAAATGCAAAACTCCTTAATTTGTCATAAATGGCATGGCTGATCTAGCCACAACTTTTTCTTCCTGGATTTTATCTGCACTATATTCCCTGCCAGATACTGTACGATTCTGTCTCATCATACTATTTATTGTTCCTGAATCACAGCACCTATTTGTCTGTTTCTTCTGCTGAGAATGCCCCCCTTCTCTAATTTGCTCATCTTTTATGGCCCTAACACTTTGTGACAGAACTCACTACTCTCCTTGGCTGCCATAGACATTAACTCTATTACAAGCAATTTTTTTGCGTGTATCTTGCTATTTAAAAAACAAAACAAGGGCTGGGACTGTAGCTCAGCCGTAGAGCGCTTGCCTTGCATGCATGAGGCCCTGGGTTAGATCCTCAGCACCACATACAAAGCAATAAAATAAAGACATTGTGTCCATCTACAACTAAAAAATATATATTAAAAAAAAAAACAGAAAAAACTAGTTTCCTAACTAATACAAAAATAAGTGGCAGACTGCTCTATACTATCCAGTGTAGCTTTTAAGACTCTCACCTCTACTGCTCTCCTGCCAAGCTATCGTGTTTGCACCTGACCTTGTTCAGGATTTTCAGTGCCTACCTACCAGAACACTTGGCACACAGCAAATGTTGACTAAATATTTTCTTAATTAAGGAAAATATTAATGTCAAAAAACTTAAGACATAAAACCGTATTTCAAATTTTAGTCTTTGTTACAAAGAAAAATGTCGGGGCTAGGGCTGTAGCTCAGTGGTAGAGCACTTGCCTAGCGCGTTTGAGGTACTGGGTTCAATCCTCAGCACCTCATAAAAATAAATCAATAAAATAAAGGTTTTGTGTCCATCTACAACCAAAAAACGTTTAAAAAAAAAGAAATGTCACATCAGCAATTCTGGTCTTTATAAGAAAAGTTTAATTTTAAAAGTATAAATTTATATAAAGTATACAAAATAATCTGTGAGTCAAATATTGAACCATCTTACTTCTCCCTAAAGTCTACTGCCATTTTAATCTAGATTAGAAGTTATATGCTGGTAACTCATCAGTAAAACCTGGCCTGCAGATTTATTTTTTAGATGTGAATTTAATGTCAAGAATATTGTCAAGATTTTAATATCAGGATACTGCATTTAAAAATTAGGATTTCCTGCTTTTCCTGAGCATGTGTGGGAAAGCTGATGGCACAGCAACATCAGATCCACATTCTCATAAAACAACACTAAATGGACTGAGATGACAGATATCACTTAGGGGAAGGCATGTGCTTTGCAGATTGCCTTCTCTCTTTGATGGTTAAGATTGTCTTAACAATCAAAAGGATGAATTTTTCTTCCAAATAGTTTGGTTCATTCATTTACTTATGAGGGTGGTTCTATGAGCACTTTAAGTTTGTATACCTATTCCAAAATGAGAAATCCTGGTACAGTGATTAATGGACACAGAATTCTATCTTTAAAATGAGTAGGGAGAACTCAGGGGCAGGGCGATAATAAACTTCTTTTCAGGTCCAAAAAGTCCCATATTCATCATGACAGCCCCAAGTAACCAGAGAAACAGCCCCACATATGCCTGCCCACCATTTCCACACTACAAGACCACCACAGATTATTCCTCACTTACTGAGAGATCCATAACCTCAGGGTTAATATTATAGCCCATTTTTCTAGAACCACTAATCTAGTTAGTAGAGAATACTGAAATAACTCATATACAAGAATATTTAAACTTCTATTTATATACATTTTTAGACTTATGTAATTAAAGTTTTATTGCAATAAATAAATATAAATAAAACCTATGCTGAACAGAAATGTCAGAGTCACATGTCAATATTGGGTATCCTGAAGGTAAGGAGAATCCGGTATATGGAAGGACAGACAGGAATAAGCTCACCTTTTCTTTCATTTCAGTGTTCATGTATTATAATGTGAGTGTGCCTGGCTATGCATATTGGGGCTCTGTGTAAAAAATTTATACTCAATAGGAGTTCACGATTAAAAAAATTTGGAGATCACTAGTATTTTCAATGAGTTATCTATCCTACAGCCAGAAAGATCCAACTCATGATCATGATCCAACTCATATCCCCAGATCCTATTCATACTGAGGATTCTAGGGGGGACCACTGAAATGCATGTAATTTATGAGTGTTATTCACATATTTCTGGTTGCAGGACCCTCACTGCTATTTGGTTTCATCATTAAGCTGAAGTCAACTACTTAAATTTCTTTCTGTCCAATGTTTAGTTTATGAAAATGATATAATTCAAATCTTTAGAAATAGACCTAAAAGTATATTATGAGCAAAACCAAATGTATTTTCACTAAATCCAATGATCACTGGGAATTTAAAATGAACTTTCACAGTCATAAGATTAGTTGCCTAGTGCCAAGGGATTGATTTTTATGAGTCAAAAAGTCTGAAGCATTTACTAACAATACTCATTGTTTTTTTATTAGTGCTGATATTATGGTTTATTCCCACTACATGATGAGCAATGAAGTCATTTACAAAGTGCTTTTTTACTCTTCTATCTCCCTCTGCTTCTAAAGTACAATCACAGAACATTCTAAAGATCTACTAGTATGATTCCATAACCCTTAAAAATTGGGATTGGGAGAAGCAAACTTTAGTGTTTCTGCTAAAATAAACTGCTGTAAGTTTTTTCTATTAATCATTATGTGTTGAAAAATCTATATATCATCTTTGTTCTTAAACACTTAAGCTAAATATGAAACTAACTCTCTCAGAAACCTAAATATATTTGTTTTAAAATCATTTTTGGACTGTTCAATTATTTTCATGTACTTTGGAGTGAATCAGTATCTTGACTGTTGAATCAGTATCTTGACTGTTGATCAGCTGGCAATCTTGAAGTGAGCTTTGTCATTTCATGGAAAACTGATATTTGTTGCCACTGATTAAACTTGAGCTTTCAAGCAAAAATTAATTTTCTTCATGTGTTTTAGGATATGTGAGGCAGGCTAAATTGTCCCCCTCCCACTTCCTATCCCTGTCTAGCGGTTTTATGGTCATTTACTTGTCCTTCTGAGTTCCCTAGTTCACTGCACCTTATGAGAGAACCTCCAAACCATTCACATATGAAAATATTCAAGTTTTCACAAAATTCAGACCTTAAGCCAGCAGGTAGACTGGTCCAGACTTTAAATGGTTCTCTCTCTCCTGCCCCTTTAAGCAGTCAGCTCTTATTAAGTCATGACTCCAAGATGAGGTTTCTGTTCTATTTCTGATCTCCAATGTTTACCTTATATTAAAATTGCAATTCTTAATCCAGGTACCCTGTTCCCAAGACTTTTTCAGGAGTCCACAAAGTCACTTTTTTTTTTCTTTTTCAGGTAACAATACCAAATCTCTCCCACCCTCAGTCAAACAGGGGTTTACTCTCATCACATCCACTATATTACCAGACATGCATTCAAAGATTAAAACAATTATTGTAACAATATTAAGACATTATTTGCATTTTCCACTATCTTGATATTTGCACTGATTAAGCAAAGGCACTGGTAGGTAGAACAGCTGTGCTCAGGTAAGAATCAGCCATAGTACCAAAATGGATCTCACCATCACAAAATTTACAGTTAAACAATCCCCCTCCCCCAAAACCTAGTTTCACTTAATGTCTTGAATGAAACAGTACAAATTATTTTTATTAAACTATGATCCTTAAGTCTTAACATTCTGTATGATGAAATGCAAAGTGCAAATACTTTTGCTGCATACCAAAATACAATAGCTGTCTTCAGACAAGAACATTTAAGCAAGAATTGAAAGCTGAATTAGTCATTTTTTTTTTTTTTTTGGTAACACTACCAAATCTCTCCCATTCAAACAATCAAATGGTGGTTTACTCTCACCATTTTCATTATCTTACCAGACATCCATTCAGCCTATTACAATCTGCCTTCTGATTTTACTGAAACTGCTCTTGCTAAAGCCACCAAAAGCTTGACTACTCAATCCAAGGAACACATTTTAGTCCTTATTTTACTTAACCTCTGCATTGTACCTAACATTACTGAGCACTCTTCTTGAAATTCTAACAGTGATGTGAAGATGTTATTTCTCTCCATCTTAACCATTACTTCTTTCTTTTGCTGGCAATATCTGTTCAGTCTCCAGCCCATATTTGTATTTTAAACTCCATACATACAACTGCCTATAGCATACCACAATCCATATGATCTAAAGAGATCAGAAATGCCATGCATCCTTATTGACCTTCTACAAAATTTTGGTCCTCTTCCTCTTAATGACCTAGCTTGGATAATGAGATCATTGCCAACACAAGCCAGAAGTATGGCAGCTTTCTTAAAGTCCTCCTTGTTCTTCACTCTGCAAATGTATTCTGTTTTATAAACCTCTCTATCTTCACAGCAACTAATTTTAGGCCCTCATAATTTCTCAAGCAACAGATCTCCCATCCTCCACTTCTGACCTTTCCAATCCATTCTCTACACTGCTGACAAAAAGAAAATTTCTAAAAGACATATCTAACTATATTATTCACTTGGATTCTGGGCTTAAGTGGGAACTACCCAATAAACACTCCAAAATTCTAGATTCTGCACACAGACATTTTTCTAAGAAAAAGACCTAGATGTTCAAGATTAACCCCAGAGGGGACAAATCCTTTGAAACCTAACCTGTCACAGTAATTTCAAACCACACCATAGTGATCTTTCTTAGTACTTCCAGGTTTCGGTCAACCCTCAATTACATTAAGTTCTCACATAGAGCTATGCTGCTTCAATTTTTTACCCCTCTGAACACAAGCTTCCCCCTTGCTTGGAAAGCCACTCCATATGGATTCCCCAAGTGAACAAACACTCCTCCTTCAAGTGTTCTTCCTTCTAAGTAGAACTCCCTACCTTGATCTTTCCTTCCTACACTGCATATATCTTTAAAATAGCACTTATATGGCATTTTCATATTTGCTTTTATATTCTTCATCCTTAAAAGATCATGAGGGAAAGATCTTTTTATTCATGTTTGTATGCTACTGTTCAGCACAGGTCTGGTATATACTCAAATATTTGTTTAGCATACATACACTACACATTAACAATGTACAGTTTAATCACAAAATTCTCAGCTGCATAATAACATGTTGGCCAAACTGAAAGTAGGATTTCCTTAAGAAGTTTCAGAAGGATATTTTCAAAATACATCAGAAAATGAATGAACTTATCACTAGCCCTTTAAAATATTAAGAAAAAAGCTACCTACAGTTTCTTAAGTAATTGACAAACTATAAGAAACATGAATAACTGCATCTTCGTTTAAGTGGAAATCCAAATTATTAATTATAAGCTTAATTATAATCTCCAGTTAGACTATAAGTGTAAAACTTTATCTTAACATTTACATTTGATTGGCCTAGTTAAGTAATGTGATCTCCCTTCTGCAATTTTTAATTTTTATAAGCTCAAACAATAACTTTCTTAATTATATTTAAATCTGGAACTTGGTTTGTATCTTTGGACATCTGTGTAATGTCAGCACTATTTGATCAAGCAAACATTTGGAGGAATAGTGCATGCAGAAAACTAGGTTGAGTACTCATCAGAGAATCTGAGTTCTTGTTATTCTTAAAAACATCCTCATAGGAAACTGGAAGTTCTTACTCTTCTTTACCACTTTGTCACCAAAATAAAGGATGAAGAAGTTAAGGACGTAAATGTTGCTGTATATAAACACACTGAACAGATAACAGCTGCCTATTAAAGAATGGCTCTAAAATCAGCACGGAAATATGTACTGGGCCATGAAGTTTGGAGAAAATCTGCAGTGCCTGGTAAATTCACTTTCTCCAAAGTAGACTTATCATCGCCAGGGTCGAATTAATAAGTCTCCTTTGATGTTAATGATTGTTGAGTGTTCCCAGGAAGGGTCTAAAAGCTGACTTTCCCAGCAGGATGTTGCTTCGAAGTAAGTAAAACAGACTCGACCATTATTCCTGGCACGTTATTAAATGAACCGAACTGACTCGACGCGTTTTGTGAAAAGTCCTTTCGCCTACTTCCCTGATCCAAAGTTTAACTATTTTTAACCCGGAGCCAGTCTTAAAAGCAAATTAAGAACTAAATTGGGAAATCTCTCTCCCAGCGGGACGCGGGAACGCGCGCGCAGGCCGTGTCTGCACGCGCACCCGGCCCCGGGGTTTCGGTTGGACCGCAGCAGGAAGTCTTTTCTCCTTTGGCGGGAGGCGGTGGAGCCTGAGAGAAGCTTTTCACTCCCACGGGGGCACCCGGAGGTGAGCTCCGGCGCGGGAGGGCGGCTCCGCCTGTGAGCCAAGCAGCCAGGGGACGGCGCGACGCGGCCGCCCCGACTCGTGATTCGACGCCGGCCGCTGCGTCCCCGCCCCGCGCGGGCCAGGGGCCGCAGTCTCCCGCCCTGCCCGCCGTCCACTCCCGTCCCGGGCGGCGGCAGCAGCGGCCTCGGGCCATCCGAGCCGGGCTGCTCCCTGCTCCCGAGCCCTCGCCAGGCGAGAGAGGGATCTGGAGCGGTCACGCCGGCGCGGGCTGCACTCACCCACTCCAGGACCTTGATGAAGCCGATCGGCTCCTTGAGCGGGTTGAGGTTAATCTGGAAGGCGGACATCCTCTGAGGGAAGGAGGGAAGAAAGTCAAGACGGCGGGGCGAAGGAGGAGGGGATCGGCAAGACCCGAGCGGCCCGGTGGCGAGGAAAAGCGGGCGGGGCAGGCGGGGTGGGCCGGCCGGCCTCGGAGGCGGGCCCGGGCGGCTGCGGGGCGGGGCGGTGGCAGTTGAGCCGCGGGAGGAGCGCTGGGGCGGAGACGGAGAGGGCGGCTTGGAAGGCGAGGGCCGGGCAGGGGCTGGGAACGGGATGCTCCTCCCCCGGCCGCACCTGGCTAAGCCGGCTGATCCGCTGTCGAACCAAATAGATGTTGGACGCCATGCTGCGTGCGCCGCGCCCCCTTCCTGAAGCCCAGCCCCCGGCACCCCCGTCTCTCCCGCGCGCACGCGCGGCCCCCAGTCCCACGCTCCGCTTCCGGCCCCCGCGCCAGCGCCTGCGCACCTGGGGCCCCTACTCTAGAGCGAAGTCCTAGTAGCCCACGCTCCTCCGCGGCTTTCTAGGGTCGCCCTGCTCTTACCTCCCCGACTGCACCTTGCCCCCGTTTCTCTTCATAGAGCCCAACTTTTAGATGCATTTATGAAGTGTAGACAAAGATAAAGCCGCATTTCAAAGCTTGTTGTTAACGGTCCGTTTAATTAAAATGGTGCAAAGTTAGTTATTGCAAAACAACGGATTTCGGCGACCGGCTCCATGTGGAGTACTTTGAAAGCGCCATTCACCTAACATTCCTACGGAAATTACGTTAGTTTTTAAAGTCACTGGAGCCAGGGTTGAAGGTGGAAGGAGGACAGTTGTACCTATTAGCAGAAGTTGCAGAACGGACCTTTGGTGACCCAACTCACCTGTGTGGTGAGGCCCTTCCTTGGGGGCGTTCTTGGTCTTTGGAAGGCTAACTCCTTTTACGTAAGCTTTGGATGACACTTCCTCTCGGCACCCAGTGTGGGAGCCCCAAGCTAGTGACCTCTTGTTTGGCTTTAATACCTTGAAAATTCTTGGAGAGCTGGAATAGTGGTCAGTTCACGTGTGTGATAGGATGGTCAACGCCGTGTAACAGTCCAAATGAGGAAGCAAGGACTTTAGCACAAGAGGATCCAGGTCACAGCTTCCCGGTACTTACCTATGTATACCAGGTGCCACTGAAGTTATTCCATTCTGTCACGGTTACAGGTGAAGGTCTTTCTAGTACGGTAACATGTTCTTTCTATCTCTCCTTTTTTGAGGGAGGAGGGGGAGGGGATGTGCTGGGAATCGAACCCAGGGCCTGGTACCTGCTAGGCAAGCACTGTATCCCTGACTCTAACCCTGTCTCTTTTGTGACCTCTTTACCTCCATGTTTGTTTTCCAGAGAATGCAAAAAGTGTATTTGAATTTCCTGATAGAGAATTTTTTTTGCTTAAATTCCTCGGTTCCCAGCATAGTACCTTATGCCCAGTGGCACCTAAAGATGATTGTAGATTCCTCTTACTAAGCAAGAAGGCATTCTAGATGCCCCTGGGGCTAATCAGTGGAAGGTATTCACGCATTGATATCCAGCACACCTGAGACTGCCATGAGTGGACTGGAGGTATTTCAGCTCTTGCTGGAGCCAAGCTCCTGCTCCCTCTTCCTTCCACTCCCTTCCTCCTTAAACCTTAACCCTCTCCTCTATTTCTGTTATCTTCCACTCAGTACTACTCTTTTTATTCACTTTAACTTATTTTCCAAACTTTTACTCCCATTCTGTTGTGGCCTATTGGGTAGGCACCTAGGGGTAGAGTTGTTGATAGGATTGTTTAGCTTGAGCTTTATATTCAGAGAGATTCAAATTAGAGTCTGAAAGTCATTTCAAAATGAGACAGACACTAAGATTAGAAAGATGTACACCTTGGCAACTTTTCATTACTGAGTTCAAAGATTTGAAACAAACTGGGCAGAGTGGCTTGGGCCAGTAGTCCCAGCTACTAGGGAGGCTGAAGAGTGTCACTTAAACCCAGGAGCTTTAGGCCAGGCTAGGCTGCATAGTGAAACTCTGTCTCTAAAAAAAAAGTTATAAAACATGTCATAAAGTAGTAATTAGTTTTGGCTTTTCTTCATTTCTTCTGCTTCATGTTCAAGTCCACCAGTGGAAGGCCTGATTGTGGCTACTCCTCAGGAAAACTTTAGTATACTCCTTGAACTTTAATATGTCTCCTTCCTGGGCCACTAGTTTTTGCAGATGAAGACAACTTAGGGTAAGCAGAACGGCAGGAGGTCACTTGTCAGGACTCATTCACAGGATCCTACTGAGCAGCACCAAGCAAGTAAGCCAGTATTGTGACCTTCAGTTACATACAGTCCAGTACTGCTGCTGCCAGTCAGCTGGGTTCAGGGGAGGATCTACCTTTCTGAGAAGGAGCTGGCTGGTAAATCCCATGACATCTGATTAGGCAACAAGATAGTTGTGAATTTTTAAAATCTTGCCATAACAAGTGTGTTCAAACAATCATTTCATTAAAGGCCAATTGTTCAAAATCTGAGAAGGATGTTCAGATGACTGTATTGCATTGACTACAACCTGGATGTTTTTCTGATTCCTTAAATCTGAGGAAAGAAACAAATTCTGGGTGCAGCATGTTCCAGATCTGCTCTACCAGGGCTGTTATGGAAAATTAGGCTTTTTATTTATTTGTTTATTTTTGGTACAGGAAATGAACCACTGAGTTATATCCCCAGTCCTTTTTATTTTTTGAGACAGGGTCTTGCTAAATTGTTGGTCTTAGTAAATTGCTGAGGCTGGCCTTGAACTTGCAATCCTTCTATCTCTAAATTGCTGGGATTACAGGTGGACACTATGTCCAGAATGAAAAATTATACCTGTAATGTGAAAATCATCCTATCTGAGGTAGTATTATTGCATTATATCTGTGGTATATCCACATATTTATAAGACTAAATAATCTACATAATTTTTCATTGCTTTACTCTCTCCTTGCTGTTCATAACACATGTGCCAGAATGATACTTGGGGGTTAGAAGACCAGAAACAAAGCTGTACTTAAGTAAATCATGCCATTGGTTAACTATATTCTGTTTTTCTCAGTGGAAATGCAAAATTTCAGTCAATTTATTGGCAAGATGAATGAGACTCATTCTCAACTAACATTTTTATGTTTTTCTGAAAAGATAGTGTTTAATACCAACAAATTCAAACCTGAGTTTTGCTTATACATGTCCATGGTGTTTTGTGGGTTTTTATTATTTGTTTGTTTTTTGTTTTTCCGTACAAATGAATTCACTTATTTTTAAAATTCAAAAACACCTCCACATTTACTTCATTGTAAAATGGATTGATTCAATAGCCTTGTAAATTAATCTCAACATAATTAAAGGCTTTTAAAAAATAAAGAATTTGGGGCTGGGATTATGGCGCAGTGGTAGCGTGCTCGCCTGGCATGCGTGAGGCACTGGGTTCTATCCTCAGCACCATATAAAAATAAAATAAAGATATTCTGTCCACCTGCAACTAAAAAATAAATGTTAAAAAAAAAGAATCTGTTAAAAAAAATAAAAGAATTTAAAGATTTTTTGGACTTACAGAAAGTTGTTATGTACAGTTTTGATTACTCTTCACCCAAATTTCCCCAATGTTAACATCTTCCATAACCACCATACATTTGTTAAATTGAAGAAATTCGTATGCTATTGACGAAACTACAAATTTTTCTTTTTCTTTTTCTTTTTTCATTGTGGTGCTGAGGATTGAATTCAGGGCTTTGCACATGCTAGGCAGGCTTTCTGCCGTTAAGCTACATCCCCAGCCCTAAACTACAGAACATTTCAAACTTTGTCAGTTGTCCATTAATTTTTTTATTTTATTTTTTTAACTGCTCCAGGATCCAATCCAGGAAGCCATGTTTAATGTCATGAGGTCCTTTCTGAAGGTTATTCTAGGAGTGGAGGGAAACATGAAAGACAAAATTATTTTCCTTTCTGTGGAAATAGAAAAAAATGCACAAAAAGAATTCAGTAAATGGCAGACTGCATTGATCTCAGAAGCTGCCTGCATTGTGGCTGCTCCTGGGGTATCAGCACCTGGTATCCAAACTTACGGTTGTCATTTTTCTAGAGATTGAGGTGTGTACTTAAAACCTGGCATCTACTCTCATGGTCCCACAGTTACATTAATTGTGAGCTTCTAGAGGGTCCCTTAAGCTTCTTCAGTCCTGTAGAGGTGTGGTACAATTCAGTGTACCTCAGCTGTGTGGTAAGACTCCTGGGTTTAAACTCTGTCTCTACCTATGGCTTTCAGCAAGGGATTTAACTGCCTTGTTTTCATTTTCTCACCTCCCTTTTGCATAAAGTTGTAGTGAGGTTTAAATTTTATAAGCATCAGGGATCACTTAGAAGAGTGCCTGGCGCAGACTAAAAACTAAGTTAATGTTAACTGTTGTTGTCACTGTTCCAGAAGAAGTGGGTGCGTCAGTTTACCAAGTTTTTGGTCAAAAAGCACCAAAGACTTAGTGATAGAGGAAAAACCATATAAGGAAATCAAACTTTTATTTATTTATTGGCTAGAAAGAATTAGTGTTATAAAGAAGACTATTATTCCATCGATTAAAAAGAAAAACAATGTGAAACTTGAGAATAGAATTC
The DNA here is from genome assembly GCA_004024805.1 of Geosciurus inauris. Lineage (NCBI taxonomy): Eukaryota > Metazoa > Chordata > Mammalia > Rodentia > Sciuridae > Geosciurus > Geosciurus inauris. The sequence continues at coordinate 22,305 of PVHX01004197.1, forward strand.
TAGAAAACAAAGAAAATGCAATTTGCATGACAAAATCATGGGACAAAGATCATCTTAATCCTCTAATGATCTGTGGGTCCAATTTTAATGTTTGTTCCTGAAATGAGCAGTTTTCAGTACCACTTCAAGCTTAGCTCACATTTAAACAATTAATAAACAGGAAAAGTGTTGTAATTTGTAGAAGTTAATTTTAGAATAATCATCACAAGTACTATAATTAGATTTCTAAAGAAAACAGGCTTGCATAGTGGCGCATATCTATAATCCAAAGTACTCAGGAGGCTGAGGCAGGAGGATCACAAGTTCAAGAACAGCCTAGGCAATTTAACAAGACCCTGTTTCAAAGTGAACAATAAGAAGATGGGCTGGGGGTGTAGTTCAGTGGTAGAGCACTTGCCTGGCATGCAAGAGGCCCTGGGTATAATCTCTAGTACTGCAAAAAAAGAAAAAAAGTGCCAGAAGTGGTGGCACATGCCTGTAATCTCAGCGACTCGGAAGGCTGAGGCAGGAGGATCACAGTTCAAGGTCAGCCTCAGCAATTTAGCAAGGCCCTAAGCAACTTAGTGAGATCCTGTCTCAAAATTAAAAATTTTAAAAAGGAGCCGGGCACGGTGGCTCAAGCCTGTAATCCCAGCACTTAGGGAGGCTGAGACAGGAGAATTGCGAGTTCAAAGCCAGCCTCCCCAATGGTGAGTTACTAAGCAACTCAGTGAGACCCTGTCTCTACATAAAACACAAAATAGGGTTGGGGATGTGGCTCAGTGGTCGAGTGCCCCTGAGTTCAATCCCTGGTACCAAAAAAAAAAAAAAAATTTTAAAAAGGGCGAGGGATGTGGCTCAGTGGTTAAGCACCCTGGGTTGAATACTCAGTACCAAAGAAAGAAAAGAAAAAAGGCATATTATATAATAACTATTTCATAACAACATAACTTGGCCTTTGCATAGTGTTTTGCATTTTTCAGAGAACTTTCATAGTCATTTTTTTCATATAATCTGAAATAAAGGAAAGTATAGGAATTATGAGCCACACCTTGATCTTTAGGAAACTGAAATTCAAAGGGAACAAAGCATATCAGGAAAGGATTCACAGAGGAAGTGATCCAGTACTGAAGCTTGAGAGGTGGTTCCCCCAGATAGGGTGCTGTAGAGGGTAGAGCATAGACATAGAGGGGAAGAGAGTTCTTTAGAGGGATCAGATCAGAACTTTCTTTGTGTGATACTTTGGGTAATGGGAGCAATGTAGAGGCAGGGCTTGCTTTCTTTTTTTGCCAGAGTGGGAGTCCAGACTTACTCCTGAGCAGCAAGTTGCTTTGAGGCAAAGGAGAGTAACATCAGATTTTTAGTTTAGGAAGATCACTATGGAAGTAGTGTGGAAAACAAACTGGAAAAATTGCTAGTTGATAGGTTTGTGATAGATGATGTTTTCTAAATTTATTGGTCAAGGGCTCTCAGACCCTGGGAACAGTGACATTGAGCAAGAGTAGGCACTAGCAGCACAATAGTGCCTGTGACAAAAATGTAAGATTTGGACACAGAAACCACTGGCTTCTGCCCTAGATTTGTTAGATTGACACATTTTCCTGGAGTGTTACCATGTAAATGGCTTACCTCATCTGGGAAATAAGAGTATTTGTATGGCACCAATTTTGTATGTTAATTAATATCAATAGAATACTTTTTTTTTTTGGTACCAGGGATTGAACTCAGGGGCACTCGACCACTGAGCCACATCCCCAGCCCTATTTTGTGTTTTATGTAGAGACAGGGTTTCACTGAGTTGCTTAGCGTCTCGCCATTGCTGAGGCTGGCTTTGAACTCGCGATCCTCCTGTCTCAGCCTCCCTAAATGCTGGGATTACAGGTGTGCGCCACCGCACCCAGCTCCATAGAATACTTCTGACAACAAATTAGGACTTGGAAATGAAGACAAATGTGAAGATATCATAGACTGGTGTCAGAATCTTACCCAAGGGTGGAGGGTTCAGTAGACTACCTAAGCTATGTAAGCAGCATCAATCTGGAGATTTTAGGATCCAGTTTTGAGCAGCTTCCGTTAGAAGCAATTATTCAAAGGATTTCTGCATTGTCTCCCTGGAAGAAGAGTGTCCCTAAAGATTAATACAGAGTTTTCAAGATGAATATTGTATTATACCCAAGACTCTTTCTTGAAATCAGGTGGGAAGCAAAACAAAATGTCCACTATTTCTGTATGAATGGTTTGTTTATCCTACTCGTAATCACACAGAGAACTGAGTTCCTGCCAGGGAAAAAAACAGCATGTGATAGAACTTCTGGGACAGTAAACTGGGTGGGCGAAGTGCTTTGTTTTAAACATGCCAGATCTAAGGCTGAAAGCCCTGAGAAATGCATAGTAGCCCTCTCTTCTGATTCTGTCCTTGTAGAATTTGTGTGGGAACCACCATAATTGGAGTAACATTGTAGCATTTACTAAAATAGCACAGGTCCCCAAAGGTAACTACTTTCAATATTGGCTAGCCACATGCCCAGGAAGTTTACAATCTTATTAACAACCTAAATCATCATCTAACATGATGCAGAGTGGGGACGTAAAGGAATGAGTGGAGGCTGTTTTGGAAAATCATGAAATGATGCAATGGGTGTTTGTAAATAGTTTCTGTAAGCTGAAGAATGTACACAGTAGCCAGGTTTCTGTGAAGTCAAATGTAAATGTAACTTTTGTAAATGGGATTTTACTTTTAATACACTTTAGGAGTTGGCTGCTTAAAGGAATTTTTGGGAGAAACTGCTTATGATCATTCTTTTTGTTTCTTAGGTTTGCATCTTTTATGCTCTCCCCCCATACAAAAAAGTTTAAGCAGCAATTATTTGTAGCTGTCTTACAACTAAACAGATTGGTTTTTGATTTCTGGAGCAATTTCTTTAGTTATTCATGTTATTTTCCTTGAGGGAAAAGTAAGCATTTTTTTATTTAAACCCCTCTGCTTTCTTATTTCTTTGTATTGCCTTTTTTTTTTTTTCATCTTCTAAAATGACCAATGATGAGTAGTTAGGAATTTTTGATGTTGACTTTGTGATTAAGTCATAGGTGATTATGATGAGGTTTGGAAGAATGAGGAAAGCCCCGACCACCGCACCACCCACTGTGAAAATACACACGCATCCCACTGCACTGTCACTGGCCCTGACATGCCCTCATAATACGGCTAACAGCTTCATGTTTTAAAATACAGATGCTCTGGAGAATTATTGGAAAATTATTGTATTAAATGGTCTATTAGAGCAGAACACTTTAATAGGAAATCCTCTGAATATGTTTTCCTGGGAATGAGAACAATGGGAATTTTAGTGGAAATCTGGGGCATAATCCCAGAGAAGTTTAACTAAAGGGCAAATTCTGGACAGCTAAGAAGCTTCAAGAGGGATACTGAATGTCTGGGAAGTATGATGGTGAAGCTGCCCAGTACTGAAAAGAAAAATGAGGAACAAAAGTGAGGCAAACCCAGTATGTTCAGTACTGTTGCCTATCATCTGAGAAGAGAGACCTGAACACTATACCTCCTTCCATCATTTATTGACCACCTAGACGTACTAGACACTTTACTAAGTGCTGATCATAAAAAGTGTAACATGATATTCTTGTACTCAAAGAGTCTGCATTCTAAATGGAGAGGCTAAACAAATAGATGGAAATATCTTTTCAAGTTGTAATTAAGTGCAATTGAGAACATAAGACATACAATTCTTATTTTTTTATTTTCTGCTTTGTAATTGACTACCCTGTAAAATCTGGTAAATTAGCAAGGGCTTCAGTCTTTATAATCTGCATAATAAACTGCTGTTCAATCAGGTGCTATGTAAGCAAGTTTCTAGGGCTAATCCTGCAACACTCTTGGGACTCTTTGAAATTCTGTGGACTCCACATTTTGAACACTGAGGAGTTCCTTGGAGCTGATTCTAATAATTAAATAGGTAAGGTGAACTGCTGCCCATGTGGTTTGATTTTAAGACCTACCTTCTATTTGTTATTTCCACCCTCAACACAATGCCCACCTTCCTGCTACCTTTTCAGAAATTCCAGTGTTGAGAATTCTAATAGGCTGGCCGAAGGAGAAGAAAAAAGAAACATGTTTGGTCATTAAGCAGTTGGTGGCAAGAAGGAAAGAGAAACATAAGGAATATGCCCAGAGTCCTGGGGAAAAAGTTAACAGGAACACTGATGGAAAATGTTCCACCTAGGAGAGTGAACTTACACCAGTTCAAGCAGCAACTCAGGGAGAATGAGGAATAGAATGCCTCCTAAACTTAAGGGAATTTATGCACAAAACTGCAAAAGAAGCTCTTGATGTGCTGTTGCTCATTGTTAAAGAGAGACTGTGAACATGCACTATGATAGACTGCATCAACAGTCCTGAACATTATTTTAGCAAAGCATGTGATTATGAAAGCCATTAGAAATAGGAGGTCAGGTTGATAGCTTATGTTATTTTTGTATTACAAAGAAAATTGTATTATCATTAATAGATTACTGAAAGACAGTATAAAATGTATTTATGCCTTGTTTTCATATGCCTGCTAGTGAAAGAGGCAATAAAAGGAGAATGAACTAAAGCAATCAAGTAAAACTTATACCTTCTTTCTCAGTGGCACACAGTTTTAGTCTGTTTATCTTTCCTTTTGGGAACTATGTTCCCTTCTCCCCACAATCCAAAGTATTACTAGTCATGTGATTTGGTCCAGGCATGGGTATGTGGTGGAGGCTCAGTTGATCAGTATTTTATTCCTGTAGGCACAGTCATTAGTTCATGAAAGAGTATGTGATAGAAGTTGGACCAGCTGATGTCCCTTTGGGTATTTTATCAGCTCTCCAGAAATACACGTTTTTTCTAAGGATCATAGTCTATAAAACCTCTGTAGGTCTTGCTGCCAGATGTGGGAGTGAACTTGAAGATGAAATAAGCAGAGGCAAACAATGCTGGAAAGGATAGGGAGTGGGGGAAGAAAGGGTCCAAACAGATACTTTATCTCTTCTAAGAGATCCTTATGTGGATGAAGGTAGGTGGAAGGACAGTCTACCAATCACTTAGAATAGGGCAAATGGAGCTGTAACTTACCATGCAACCAGCTGTCCTCCTCAGCAATCCCAGGAAGTTTACAGTGGTATGGAAGTGATGATAGCAAGTAACCAGGTTGGGACTTGTTGAAGTTATGTGCCTTTGGGTAGGGTTAATGTATACCTGCCCATTTCCCTGAAGCCTTCCTGTGCCTATGATGTTAGCCCATTACCAAATTCCCCTGGGGAAAGGCATAAAGAAGAAATAGAAAGCCTGACATCATGTTCAAGTCCAACATAACAGTTTTCTTGTCTTTCTTGGGCATCAGACTTTACAATATTTGCAGGGAGGGTCTGTGTCTCCCATTCTTACATCTTCAGGCCTAGCACAGCTTTGGAACTCAGAAAGAATTTCAATGAAGCACTGAATGAGTGAATTTGATGTGGCATATAGAGATAGAGGCTCTGAAATATTCATCTTGAGAAAGTCATTCTTTGGATTAAAGCAGTGCCTCTTGAAGCATCCTCTTTAAAAAATGCAAATACTGAGAGAAGACATAATGAATTTAGTTGTCAACCAACAATTCTCATTTTTGGCAGTTACCAGAACAAGGGGAACTATAAAAATTGGATTTTAGAGAACATTCTCTGTGCGATAGAAAGGTTATAGATTTGTGTAAGCAATTTGGAAAACAGCTTGGCATTATCTCCTAAAGCAGAATATTCATTTACATATGACCCAACAAGTTCACTCCTAGGAAGGGGCCCAAAGGAAAGTCTTAGAGATGAAAAACTGGAGATATTTGAAAGAACATTTACAACTACACTGTTTATGATGCAAAAACCTGGAAACAATGGAAATGCCCATCAAGAGTAGAGTGGATGGATCAATTGGTGATTATTTACACAACTGACTATCATATGGCAATAAAAATAAATGGACTGGGCTGGGGAAGTAGCTCAGTGACAAAGCACTTGCCTAGCATGCATGAGGCCCTGGGTTTGATCCCCAGCACTGAAAAAAAGAAAAAAGAAAAAAGAAACAAACTACACTAATTCATAACAATGTGGATAAGTCCTGGAAATAAAACAATAAGTGAAGAAAATGTCCCAAATTTATACAGTATGTTTTGTAGTTAAAAATAAATGAATACTAACATACACTTCATAGAAATGCTTATACATACAATATAAGTATATATTTCAAAAAGTAAAGGAATTCTGAATGATGGTTTTCTTGGGTGGGAAGGGGTGGAGAATAGGATGTGGAGATCATATGGTTAGATGAGGGTTATGTCAAGATTTTAGCTCATGTTTTGGATGATAGGCTTGCAGACACTTATCACATTGTTCAGAATATTGAAATAAAAAACTAAATATGAACATAACTAGAAAGTTTAGGTCACTCAATCCTTTGTTGAGACCACGTAAACACAGATGCATGGTTATTAGATACACAGCAGTGAGTGAAGAAAAGATGGAAAGTAATGCCAAGGGATGTTTAGCATTGCTTCACAAAGAGCTCTGAAGAGGGCTGGGGCTGTAGCTCAGTAGCAGAATGCTTGCCTAGCATGTGTGAGGCACCGGGTTCGATCCTTAGCACTGTATAAAAGTAAATAATTTAAAAAGTTTTCTGGTGGAATTTTTTGGATTCTCTAAGTATAGAATCATGTCACCAGCAAATAATGATAGTTTGAGTTCTTCTTTTCCTATTTGTATCCCTTTAAATTCTTTCATCTAATTGCTCTGGCTAGAGTTTTCAAGGACTATGTTGGATAGCAGTAGGGAAAGAGGGCATGCCTTTATTGTTCCCGGTTTTAGAGGGAATGCTTCCAATTTGTCTCCATTTATGATGATGTTGGCCTTTGGTTTAGCATGGATAGCTTTTACAGTGTTGAGTTATGTTCCTACTATCCCTAGTTTTTCTAGTGTTTTGAACATGAATGGGTGTTGTATCTTGTCAAATGCTTTCTCTGCATCAATTGATATAATCTTATGATCCTTATCTTTAAGTTTATTGATGTGATTGAAGGTTTACATTTATTGATTTCCATATGTTGAACCAAACTTGCATCCCTGGAATGAACCCCACTCGATCATGGTATGCTATTTTTAAAATATGTTTTTGTATGTGATTTGCCAAAATTTTATTGAGGATTTTTGCATCTATGTTCATCAGGGATATTGGTCTGAAATTTTCTTTCTTTCTTTCTTTTTTTTTTTTGTACAGGGGATTGAACTCAGGGGTACTTGACCACTGAGACACATCCCCAGTGCTATTTTTTTTGTGTTTTATGTAGAGACAGGGTCTCACTGAGTAGCTTAGTGCCTCGCTGTTGCTGAGGCTGGCTTTGAACTTGTGATTCTCCTGTCTCAGCCTCCCAAAGTGCTACCATGGCGTGTGCCACCATGCCCAGCTGAAATTTTCTTTCTTTGATGTGTCTCTGTCTGGTTTTGGTATCAGGGTGATACTAGCCTCTTCAACAAATGGTGCTGGGAAAATGGGAAATCCATATGCAGCAAAATGAAACTAAACCCCTATCTCTCACCATGCACAAAACTCAAAGTGGATCAATGACCTAGGAATTAGACCAGAGACCCTGTGCCTAATAGAAGAAAAAGTAGGCCCAACCCTTCATCACGTCGGATTAGGCCCCAACTTCCTTTTTTTTTTTTTTTTAAATTTTTTTAGTTGTTGATGGATCTTTATTTTATTCATTTATGTGGTGCTGAGGATCGAACCCAGTGCCTCACGCATGCAAGGCAAGCGCTCTACCACTGAGCTACATCCCCAGCCCCCCAACTTCCTTAATAAGACTCCTATAGCACAAGAAATAAAATCAAGAATCAATAAATGGGATGGATTCAAACTAAAAAGCTTCTCAGGAAAAGAAACAATCAATGAGGTGAAAAAAGCTTACATTCTAGGAGCAAATTTTTGCCATACACACATCAGATCGAGCACTAATCTCCAGGATATATAAAGAACTCAAAAAACTAACACCAAAAAAACAAACAACCCAATCAATACATGGGCTAAGGAGCTGAACAGACCCTTCTCAGAAGAAGATAATACAGTCAATCAACAAATATATGAAAAAATGCTCAACATCTCTAGCAATTAGAGAAATGCAAATCAAAACTAGTCATGCCAGTCAGAGTGGCAGTTATCAAGAATACAAACAACAATAAGTGTTGGTGAGGATATGAAAAAGGCACACTCATACATGGCTGGTGAGACTGCAAATTGATGCAACCAATCTGGAAATCAGTGTGGAGATTCCTTAGAAAAGTTGGAATGGAACCACCATTTGACCTAGCTATCCCACTCCTTGGTCTATACCCAAAGGACTTAAAAACAGCATACTACAGTGATGCAATCACTTCAATGTTTATAGCAGCTCAATTCACAATAGCTAAATGAATGATATAGAATGGATGAATGATATAGAATAGATGAATGGATAAAGAAACTGTGGTATATATTATATGCAATGGAATATTACTTAGCATTAAAAGAGAATAAAATTATGGCATTTGCAGGTAAATGGATGGAGTTGGAGAACATCATGCTAAGCGAAGTAAGCCAATCCCAAAAAACCAAAGTCCAAATGTTCTCTCTGATAAGTGGATGCTGATCCATAATGTGGGAGAGGGCATGGGAAGAATGGAGGAACTTTGGTCAGAGGGGAAGGAGGGGACATGGGGGCAGTAAAGCTGGTGGAATGAGATGGACATCATTGCCCTAGGTTCATGTATGACTGCACATACGAAGCGACTCTACATCATGTATAACCAGAGAAGTGAAAAATTGTGCTGCATTTGTGTACAGTGAATCAAAATACATTCTGATGTTATATATATCTCAGTAGAATAAATCTAAAAAATAAACAGAATAAAGGTATGTGTCTATACACAACTACAGAAAAAACAAAAACAAACAAACAAAAAACTCACAAGAGATGGGCTGGTAAGTGGGCAGGATATATGCCCAGCCCCATGGGACTCTTTGGATCAAACAGGACTGCCTTGGAGCTGTCTTTGTGTGTGGGGGTGTAGGAAATTGTCATACCAGATCTCTAATGGGGAGGTAGCTTCCCCCAGGAACCATGTCTGATTACTTATCTGTACCCGTTTGGTGGCGGCTGCGGAAATGGAGCTCCCATCTTGTGTTTTAGCTAAGTCTGGAAGGGGTGGAAAATACCAGAACCTCAGGGTATGAGTCTTATCAGCCTGCTACCCAACAGAAACAAGGGGAAGGTCTTCACCCTCCTAAACAAGATAGAGTAGGTTGCTGTGGAGGCAACTAAGCCAGGACAATCCACTGAGCATCCAGGCCAGAATGACAATGAGGGATAAAATGTATCCCTCAGAGCAGGAGCTGGAGAGTCAGACCCAGGTCTGAACTCCTGTATGAACTAGAATAAATTCCTTAATGTGTTTTAAACCTCATATTAGATATAGAAATAGTGATAACTAACTTCAAAGGTTGTCAGGAGAATTAAAAAGAAAAGATCAAATGCAACCAGAAGAAGCTTAAGCACCTAATAAGTGCTCAAAAGAAGTTATTGAGCACCTACTCCCTGCCATGCATGACCCATAACAGAGATGCTGTCACAGAGTGGGGTGAGTAGGCCTGGCCTCATTCATCCTTCTATTCTCATCCCAGCCCACTCTTTTCCTAACCCTGGGCTGCCCAAGGGCACTAGGCCTGTGTTACAGGATGAAGAGAAAACATTTTTTGCCCTCTCACTAACATCAGGCTCTCCTTTATGCTCTTGGCTTGAAAAGCTAGGTGCTTCAACAGGGCAAAAAATGTACCATCTCTTGGGGCTGGGATTGTGGTTCAGTGGTAGAGCGCTCTCCTCGCATGCGTGAGGCACTGGGTTTGATCCTCAACACCACATAAAATAAATAAAGATATTGTGTCCATCTACAACTAAAAAAATATATTTAAAAAAATTTACCATCTCCTTGAAAGAATATTCTTCAAATTTTTTCAATATTTACTTTGGTTGGGGGCAGAGCTGGTCCAGCAGGACAAAGGCATCTTTCCCCCATATGTCAGGAACTGGGCATGAAGACCTGAGGCCATCAATAGCAGTTTATTTCAGAGATGTGTTCACTTGCTTATGACTTGCTACCCTGGCCATGTGTTCACCTGATTGTTTCTAGAGCCCCATGAAGGGTGGCTAAATCAGTCCGATATCTTGCTATCTGATAGACTTCACTTTAATTCAGGATGGTTTTTTATTTTTGGTCAGTGGAGACTATCCATTTCATGGCTGTGGATGTGGTTCAGTGGTAGAATGCATGCCTGGCATGTGCAAGGCCCTGAATTTGTTATCAATGCTGAAAACAAACAAACAAACAAGGAATACCTATACTGAAAGTTTGCCTGTCTTATGCATTTACATGCCTGTGTCTTTCATAACACTCACATAGGTTCTTGTAATTGAATACTTACTAGGTAAAATAACTTCACACTGCTATGTTGCTGATGAAATGTGGTAGCATATAAGTGGAGTTTTTAATTTTATAGATTTAAATGAGTGATTTTAGTTTTCTTGTTCTTAATTGATTTTCTAATTTGGGGATCAAATTAAGTTAGGTGGAGATAGGCGTTAAGACCTCCAAGGGGGCTTTCTTTATCACTATGCCTGTTTTACCCATGCACAGAGCTGTTTGGAAGACAGACATTCCTAATGCTAGGCTGCCTCTGTTCCTTTGAATTAGTTAATTAAATTTGAATTAATCTCACAAAAACGTTAAAAGTTTTGGAGGAGTGGCGCTCTTCACATTTTTCACAAGTTTTCTTTGGCCTCCCTTCTTGGCTTTTTTCTTATGGCTGAAGATACAGTTAGTCTCAATTTCCTTCTACTCAACGGAGTAGGAAGCGATTTAAAGATTCTTGAACAACTGTGCAAAGTCCTACTATAGAAATTATCTTCTGCCTGTTTCCTCCAGCACCTCTTGAGCAAAGCCTAGCATTCTACCACCAGAACTTCTTTCCTTTGACTAAATTTTGATTGTTCTTGAAAGATCAGTATACTAGAGGACTGGTGTTTTAATCTGACCTGAGAACATCTGTGTCTTTATGTGAATGTCTGGCAGCTTGCCCTCTCAGTGGCTTTAAGGACAGCTGAGGGATGGAGTGGGAGGAGAGCTTGTGTTTAGGTAGCTCAGGATCCAGAGAGAACTTCTGTAGGAGTCATCCTGGGCCTGCTTCCAAGTGGTTAGGAACATTTTGATCATGCAGTTTTGGCTGCTACTTGCCCTTAACTTTCAAATTATTAATGTTTATGGTAGTAGTGAAAAATGTGGTGTAGGTTAGCCAAGTTAGCAGAATCAGAGACCCCATAAAAAATGAAATATCAGAAATTGTCACCCAAAATGCAATATTAAAAAATTTTAAACATTAACCGTAATCTCATGAGTTAAGAATCAAAAGTCCTTAAGGGAAGAAACAACATATTTTCTTTATCTATCTATCTGTCTATCTATCTATCTATCTATCTATCTATCTATCTATCTATCTATCTATCTCTATATGTATCTTTCTTTCCCTCTGTGATATTGGTCTATCTTTTAAGAAAATCAGTAACTTTGATGTTGGGATGTATCCCGAAGCAATGTGAGATTATATGGTAGGTCAACAGTAGACACTCACTGAATCAAAGGATTGGGTTAATTGTGTTCCCATGTGTCCTAGTGCCCAGGTGTTCCAGTGCCCATGGATTTCTTTCAGTCAGACTTCCCACAACCTCTGGGAGATCACCCAAAGGTCTGGGCTTTGTTGGGCTGCAGATAAGGGCAGGAGAGTTGAGCCTCATTTTCTTTCATTGCTGATCTTAGAGAATCCATTTATTTCTTTCAGTTTGTCAGAACCAGTCTTAGAAAATGTTGAGAATTGGTTGCAAGCAATGATTACTGATATTATATGGTTCTTTGTAGTTTGCAAACTACCCTTATACACATTATTGCATTTAGTCTTTCAATAATCCTGTGAAGTAGGCATTATTTTTTATTACTATTATAACAATTCTATAACTTGTTGAAACCAGAGCTTCAAGAGTTGAATAATTTGCCTTAATTCACATGACTCTAAGCTTAGTTTTTCTGGCCCCAAGTTCTTTTGCTCTACAATTCACACTAATTCCAAGGAGATGCCAATTGTCTACCATGCTCCTCTTACTTGATAATAACAGTGATAATAGTGGCTAACATTTTGGGGGTGTTCACATGATGCTAGGTATATCCCCTTTAGTCCTTATACCAATCTTATGATTACAGGCTTTGTAACAAATGTCATCTTACACAATTGAGTAAACTGAGCCTCAGACAGGTTGGGTAAATGCCAGAGAGGATAGGTATGTTGTTCAAGAATACACAGTAAGTGATAGAGTCAGGATTCAAATCCAGTCTGAATTGGTTCCTTTACACTCAGTTCTGCAAACCTGCTATGCCCTTTGGTGTTTCATCAAGGTTTCCAGCTCCTTCCCACATATTAGATTCAACACAGCAGAAGCATAAGAGTACTTTGGAAGGCAAAGAATAGAATTATAGGATGCAGGGCAGACACACATGGATAGTAAGGGGTCCTCCAGGATTGATAAGAGGGAGAACACACTCATCCTGCAGATGGGAACTGAGAAACAGTATTAATAGGCTCAAGACAGGCTGTCTCAAATTTGGCATGTTGGCATATGGAATAATTTAAACTGAAGGAATTTGAGCAAACTGCAGAAGCAGGAAGGTCTCTCTGACTTCCCTCCTTCCTTCTTCCCTAAGCAAGTCATAAGATGCTCATGTGAGAGGAAAGGAGGAAAGGAGCATATACCTGAGGAAAGGAGCATCCTTATCTCTGAAGACAAGTCACCGAAAGGAACCTGAACCAACAGGCCTTGCTAAATTTCCCTTAGTTTATTGCTACTAGATCACATTTTTTGCTTCTCATCTTTCTCTATGACAATCTACTTATCATCAAACCTTCTGTTTAAAAAATTAACTCTTTCTTCAGGATCCTTATTTCCTTACAAAGGTTCTCATGTCTCATAAAACTTAAATAAATTTGTGTGATTGTTTTTCTCTTGTTGATCTCTCTTTTGTTATAGGGCTTTAGCCACAAACCCAGGAAGAATGAAAAAAAGCTGTCTTTCCTTTTCTAGAATAACAAATGCATCAGTCAGAAGTGACATGTAGCCTAGTGAGAGGATAGGGAGAAAAAAACAAAGCAAAAAAAGATTCATCAACCCATACCGAGTCATCATGGACTTCCATGGATCCTCTGCCCCGATTTGGCCCCAGGAAGCCAGTGTGTAGCACCAAGGCATCTGCTATAGTTTGGGTTTTAAGTGTCTTCTAAAGGTCCAGATGTTGGAAGCTTGCTTAGTCCAAAGAGTGGTGCTATTGCGAGGTGGTGAAATCTTTAGAAAGGGGTAGGGCCTAGTGGGAAGTCTTCAGGTCACTGGGCATGTACCCTTGAAGGGGATTGTAGGACCCAAGCCCTTTCTTCCTCTGTTACTATTCCTTGGCCACGAGGTAAGTGGTTTTGCTCTACCACCTGCCATACCATGATGTGCTGCCTTGCCACAGGCCTAAAAGCAAGGGGCCAACTGATCTTGGACTAAAATCCCTAAACTGTGAACCAAAATAAACTTTTTCTCTAAGTTGATTATCTCAAGTGTTTGTTATAGTGATAGAATGCTGACTAACACAACATCCCTTACTAATGGTAACCTAAGACACAGGGGAGGGCTCATATACCAAGCAGGGTACACACTGTGAAGACAGCAGCCTGTTCTGAACATGGCAGCCCAGACTAAGAATGGCAAGCACCTCTGGTTGGTTACAAATGCTCTGGCACTGAGTAAATACTAAAAGCTAAAACATTTTTGAGGTAAAGCCCATAGTACACCTCAGTGCTACTTAGGATTTTGTCTCAGTTAAAAGCAATAAAAAGTGCCCAACCACCGTTGAAAGATATTTAGCTCATTCCCTTGCTGACTGAAGATGGCAGAAGGTGAGGGGGGAGTTGGTGAGAGAAGGTCTGGGAATTAGACAGACTGTTTAACCCCGTAAAAGGAAACCCCTTTAAGATTTGGAGGAAGTGGGAATATCTGAGTCTCTTTTATCTCCCAACACTCCCTGGGGAAGCAGTGGGGAGATTTTTCTCCCTGTAGTGGCTCATAGTTCTTAGCCTTAGATGCACATTAGAATCACCCAAGGAACTTATCGACTCAGGCCTGGCACTCACCCCAGAATCTCTGAGGGTGGTGGGCAGGTACTATAGTTTTTTAAACCTACCCAGGTTATTGTGATTCATGGAAAGTACTACTGCCATAGACTTTCAGAACAAGGAACAAATAACTGACACAAGTGTCCAGTTAATCTTCCCACTATTTTGAAAGGGAAGATTGGAAAGGAATGGGTATTGTAGACTGATTTGAAAGAGAAATGAGATACAGAGAGGAGAAATATTTTGCCCAGGTCAGATAGCTTATGGGCAACAGGGTTGTGGTAAGAGACAAGCTGCTTTTCTTTTGGGTTTCCCACACCCTTTTCTTGTGGTAGCATATTTATAGTCTTAATTGTTCTGATAGCTTAGCTTTGTATGTACCCAGGCAGGAAATGTCTACTTTATTGGGGCAACCTTTCCAAATAGACCTGTGCTACTGTTTGAAAATATTTCCTGGTATGGAAACGCAAATATTTTCTTTCTAATTCTAATTGTAAGTCTGAACAGTGGGGTCATTAGACTTCCACACCCGTTTAGAGTGAGCCAGGGGCCACATTTCATGCCCTTTATATAGAGTATAACACGTGTTCCTACAGTGAAAACGCATCATGAGAGTGGAATTCAGACTGAACTCAGCCTCACCTTCCAGTTCAGCTGTAAATCCAGCATGTCTGACATAGGATCTACAGTGGTTAATTCTTTCCAAACACAGAGCTAGATCCCCGAGGAGGCCTGGGCTGGAGAGGCCACCTGAATGTGGCCTGCTTAAAGGTGTGGTCATGTTTCCTGATTTAAATGGGTCAGTTGGGTTGTTTATTTCTGCCACTTGATTTCAGACCAGGGCTGACAATTTCACTGTGCTGGCCATTCCCAGATAGTGCATGCTCTGAGTGATGGAGACAGGTGTTCAAGAACCCCCAGTGACTATTATTTAATTTTGTTCCTCCCCCAGCCTCATGGTTTATATATGAGTTGTTATGTGACTGAGTTCTATTTTTAACTGCAAACACTCTGTTCAACTAGACTCATGTTCTTTAGACACTGCATTATGCAAACTGGCTCTAGAGTTTGCCAGGAGTGCTAAACTAAACTGTGACAATTCCCAGCCGTAAGCATTGAAAGCCCCACAGTGAATCCAACAGCATGCTTACTTGCTGCAAGATAGTGTTTCAGTTGTGTTAAATAACTGTCTGTGCTGCCTGATGAGAAAGCCGTGTCTAGCCATTTTAATCAGCTTCTCTTCATCTCCACTCTTGCCTAATCCCAGAATAAATCCTCTGGGCTTTGGGTGAAGACACTAAAAAGGCTTCTGGTGAAGAAGATTAAATGTGAAACAAGTTGTAATGAGGCAGGAGTGTATTGCTCATTGCAAGGTATTTTCTCAGGTCCTAAGCAGGGTAGGAGAAAAGATGGTTTAGACTGAGGTCATCCTGTTGACAAACCCTTCTGATGTAGATATTCCTGTGGAGCCATTTATTATCCAAAAGTTAGTACTCTACACAAGTCCATTGGCAATTTCTGAGGTTGTTTTCTCCGGGTGATCATAGAGGAGTGGCACTCAAGAATTGTATACAGTGCTATGATTCTTTCCCTTTGACTCCTCCTGGAGATTGACATCTGGCTTATTCTAGATGATTTAGAGAAGGGCCAGAGCCTGAGGTCTCTGAAGGTAGAATTTTAGTATTGGCCAGCATTCTTTGGTGGCAAGAAAAAGAAAGGAACTCTTAATAAGAATCTACTTAAGCTGAAAAAGACTTTTTAGAAAATAAGTTACATGTGAACAGAGGCTATTTTGTTCACTGTTGCTTCCTCAACAGAACAGTACTTTGGAATTAGTAAGCACTCAGTGTCAGTCCATTCCAGCTGCTATAACAAAATACCCTATACTGGGTAATTTACAAACAGGAATTTCTAATTCCACAGTTATGAAGACTGAGAAGTTCAAGATTAAGGTGTCAGAAGATTTGGCATCTGGTGAGGGCCCTTTCCCCACAGATGGTACCGTCTAGGTATACTCATTTGATGGAAGGGGCAAATGGGCTCTCTCAGACCTTTTTATAATAGCACAAATCACCCATTCACCTCCTTAAGGCCTGGCCTCTTAATACTATTACACTGAGAATTAAGTTCCAGCACATAAACATTGGAGGTAAATCAACATTCATAGCACTTGGTAAATGTCTGTGGACTAAAAGAAAATACAGGGAGGCTTGAAGAATCATTAAGAAGACTGAGAATCTGTTTCAGAAGAGGATAAAGTGAGGGTGTCTCTGCAGGAGCTAAGGCAGCAGGTGCTAAGTCCCTGAGTCTCATCAGTATACCGCTGCTGGACTGAATGCTGTCTATGTTTATGTTTTTGAGTGTCTCTACTCAGGCTTCCTGCTTCAAAATACAGGGAGTGAGAGAAAGGGAGAAAGTATTGGTTAGTATTCTCTAGAGAAATGGAGCCAATGTAACCAATGGAGCCAGGTAATTGGCTCACATGATTACAGGAGCTTGAAAGTTCAGTTTGCAGGGTAGGTCTGTGGGCTGTCAGATTGGAGACCCAGAGGAATGATGTTCCTGTCTGTCATCAGGCAGAAAGAACTGACGTTGCAGATGATGGCGTCTGTTAGATAATTCTTTCTTATTTAGGGGAGGGTTGGTCTTTTTGTTCTATTCAGACTTTAACTAATTGGAAGAAGACCACCCATCTTTACTGATTAAAACACTAATCTCACCCAAAAACACCCTTACAGAAACACCCAGCACATCTGACCAAATCTCTGAGCACTCCATGGCTCAGTCAAGTTGACACATGAAATTAACCAGCACAGAGAGGGAGCATGAGAGTGCATTTGGCCCAGCCGAGTCATGCGCCCACCTCTTTAACTAGTAGAAAGCTGGTTATTTTGTTTGGCAATTCCAGATACTTCGCACAGTACAGCAGAACTGATTTTGCAAAGGGAAAGTGGGGAACTATTACCAGGAGAAAGGGGTATGGATACTGAGAAGGTTTTGCCTAAGGAGGGTTACTACTGTGCTTGTTAACATAAAAACATCTCTGTTTTGCTTGCCTCCTTCTAGTTCCTCCTCCTATGTAAAGGAACAATAGAGGTGACTGCTGGAGGGTAGACCATCACCTCCAAGCCCTTGATCTTTTTTTTAATTAATTAATTTTTTATTTAAAAATTTTTTTAGATATACATGACAGTAGAGTGTATTTTGAAAATTATACATATATGGAGTATAGATTATTATAATTAGGACCCTATTCTTGTGGTTATACATGATGTGGAGTTTCACTGGTCCTGTATTCATATATGAACATAGTAAAGTTATGTCCCATTCATTCTACTGTCTTTCCTAATCCCATTCCCCGTTTCCCTTTTGTCTAAACTACTGAACTTCTGTTCTCCGCCCCACCCCTGCCCCTTGTTGTGTTAGCATCCACATATCAGAGAACATTCAGCCTTTGTTTTTTAAAATTTTTAAATTCTTTTTAGTTATATATGACAGTAGGATGTGTTTTGACATATTATCCATATATGGATTATAATTTCCCATTCTTGTAGTTGTATGTGATGTGGAGTTACACTGGTCCTGTATTCACAGATGAAATAGGAAAATAATGTCCGATTCATTCTACTGTCTTTCGTATTCCCATCCTCCCTTCCTTCCCTTCCTTCCCCTTTGTCCAAAGTACTTCTATGCTCCCCACCCCCTTATTGTATGTTAGCATCTGCATATCAGAGAGAACATTCAGCCTTTGGTTTTTTGGGATTGGCTTATTTCACTTAGTGTGATATTATCCAGCTCCATCCATTTAGCTGCGAATGCCATAATTTCATTCTTCTTTTTTTTATTTGTTCTAATTACACATGACAGTAGAATGCATTTTGACACATTATATATAAATGGAGTACAACTTCTCATTCTTCTAGTTGTACATGATGTAGAATCACATGGGTTGTGTAATCGTATATGCACATAGGGTAATAATGTCCAATTCATTCTATTCTCCTTTCTACTCTCACATCCCCTCCCCTCCCTTCACTCCCTTCTGTTTAATCCAAAGTACCTCTATTCTTCCCTAGCCCCACCCCCTTATTGTGAATTAGCA
Organism: Geosciurus inauris; assembly: GCA_004024805.1. Lineage (NCBI taxonomy): Eukaryota > Metazoa > Chordata > Mammalia > Rodentia > Sciuridae > Geosciurus > Geosciurus inauris. The sequence continues at coordinate 40,676 of PVHX01004197.1, forward strand.
TCTGCATATGAGAGAAAAAATTTGGCTCTTTTTTTTTGGGGGATTGGTGTATTTCATTTAGCATGATATTCTCCAGCTCTATCCATTTACCTGCAAATGCCATAATTTCATTCTTTTTTATGGCTGACTAATATTTCATTGTGTATGTTACCACATTTTTACCCATTCATCTGTTGAAGGGCACCAAAGTTGGTTCCATAGTTTGGCTATTGTGAATTGAACTGCTATAAATATTGATGTGGCTGCATCACTGTATATGCTGATTTTAAGTCTTTTGGGTATAGACCAAGGAGTAAGATAACTGGGTCAAATGGTGGTCCTATTCCAAGTTTTCTGAGGAATCTCCATAGTACTTTCCAGAGTGGTTGCACCAATTTGCACTCCCACCAGCAATGTATGAGCATACCTTTTTCCCTACATCCTTGCTAACATTTATTGTTACTTATATTCTTGATAATTGCCATTCTGGCTGGAATGAGATGGAATCTCAGTGTAGTTTTAATTTGCATTTCTCTAATTGCTACAGATGTTGAATTTTTTTTCATATATTTGTTGACCATTCATATTTCTTCTTCTGTGAAATGCCTGTTCAACTCTTTTGCCCATTTATTGATTGGGTTATTTGTTTGTTTGGTGTTAAGTGTTTTGAGTTCTTTGTATATCCTGGAGATTAATTCTCTATCTGAGATGCAGATGATAAAGATTTTCTCCCATTCTTTAGGCTCTCTCTTTACATTCTTGAGGGTTTCCTTTGTTGTGAAGCTTTTTAGTTTGATACCATCCCATTTATTGATTCTTGATTTTACTTCTTGCTTTAGGAGTCTTGCTTGAGCAAGTCGGTTCCTAAGCCTACATGATGGAGAGTTGGCCCTACATTTTCTTCTAGTAGGCAGATGGTCTCTGGATAAATGCCTAGGTTGAGGTTGAGTTGAGTTTTGTGTGGGGTGAGAGATAGGGGTTAAATTTCATTGTACTATGAAACTAGTATCACCCTGATACCCAAACCAGACAAAGACACATCAAGGAAAGAAAACTTCAGACCAAATATCCCTGATGAACATAGATGTAAAAATTCTTAATAAAATACTGACAAACTGCATACAAAAACATATTAAAAAGATAGTGCACCAAGTATACCATGATCAAGTGGGGTTCATCCCAGGGATGCAAGTTTGGTTCAACATACAGAAATCAATAAACATAATTCATCACATCAATAGATTTAAAGATAAGAATCACATGATTATCTCAATTAATGCAGAAAAAGCATTTGACAAAGTTCAGCATCCATTCATGTTCAAAACACTAGAGAAACTAGGGATTGTAGGAACATATCTCAATATTGTAAAAGCTATATATGCTAAACCCAAGGCCAACATTGTAAATGGAGAAAATTTGAAAGCATTCCCTATAAAAACTGGAACAAGACAGGGATGCCCTTTCACCACTTCTATTCAACATAGTCTTTGAAACCCTAGCTAGAGCAATTAGACAAAAGAAATTAAAGGGATACAAATAGGAAAAGAAGAGCTTGAACTATCCCTATTTGCCTATAATGATTCTACATTTAAAATACCCAAAACACTCTACCAGAAAACTTCTATAACTCATAAACAAATTCAGCAAAGTAGCAGGATATAAAATTAACACCCATAAATCAATTGTGTTCCTATACACCAATGATGCATCAGCTGAAAGAGAAATTAGGAAAACTATCCTATTCACAATAACTTCAAAAAAAAAAATCAAAAGACCTCTGCAATGAAAACTACAGTGCACTAAAGAAAGAAATTGAAGAAGACCTTATAAAATGGAAAGATCTCACGTGGTCCTGGATAGGCAGAATTAATATTGTCAAAATATTAGTTTTGACAATTTGGGCCATACTATAAAAAGCACCATGCAGATTTAATGCAATTCTATTAAAATTTCAATGACATTCTGCATAAGAATAGAAAAAGCAGTCATGAAATTCATTTGGAAAAATAAGAGGTGCAAAATAGCCAAAGCAATCCTTAGTGAGAAAACTGAAGCAGGAGACATCATAATACCAGGCATTAAATTATACTACAGAGCTATAGGAACAAAAACAGCATGGTTTTGGCACAAAAACAGACATGAAGACCAATGGAACTGAATAGAAGACATAGAGATAAACCCACATACAGTTATCTCATACTAGACAGAGGTGTTATAAACATACATTGAAGAAAAGAGAGCCTGTTCAACAAATGGTGGTGGCAAAACTGGAAATCCAAGCCCTTGTTCTGAGAGGTTTGTGTAGATGATTCAGCACTCAAATACTGGCTCACTCTGCAAAGATTCCCCACCCCAAGTGTAAAGGGCATTCACAAGACATCCGTGCCCAGAAGAGTTTGAAACTATTGTGCTCTGTGCATTTTTCTTCTTTTCTATTCTTCACGTACTAGACATGAGCCACAAATTTTTGTAATGTACCAATTTTGTTAGAACCAGATGCTGCTATATCAGAAAATCATCATCACAATACATATGTCTACCTCATTTACAATTTTAGTGATGCCTCCTTATATGTGGCACCCATGTACAGTGCACAGTCTGTCCAACTGTACACAGCAGGTCTGAACTACTGAGGGGAAGGGAGACAACAAGAAAAGCAGGTGAAAAAAAGCACAATTTGTTCAATGCTCTTGTAAATGTGTGTGTGTGTTCCTTTTCTTTGGGTTCTGAACAATAGCTGAACCCACTGATTAGATTCAAAACAGAACTGAGTCCAAGACTCCTATAGTTTGGCAAGTGCACCATAGCATAGCCCCTGAGGAAGGAATTAGGGACACTGTTCTCCTCTTGGGGGAATTCAGTGGTGCACATGCATAGTTCAGACTAGACCAGTAAGGAATGGCAATGGGAAGATACTGGTACTCCAGGGTACATGTGCTGTGAGATCCTCTTCAGAGGTTTGGAAGCCTGACTTCTGATCAATAGATGAAATGACTGCCATTTCTGTGGACTCATGAGGGGGTAGAAAAGATCAATAGTCTAAAATGAAAACAGGTAAAAATATACACAGAAATTGTATTTTTCCCAATATTCCACTGGATCACACTGTATACATACCTGGAGCAGACACAGCTCACTCTGTGTACCACTACCTGTTACTCCCCTTACAACACCTGGTGAGACAAGGTTAATTAATTACATTTTCTTTGAGCCTGGAGGCCTCCTCACACTCTACTACAACATCTGTGGTTTCTAGGGTTGTCCAACTATGGCCCTATGGGGGCTGCCTGTTTTTATAAATAAATTTTTATTAGGACACAGAGCTGAAAAAGGAGATAAAAAGAAAAGGAAGGCAGAGGGACAGGGAAAATTATATTCTATAAATATTGAGTGTTTATATATATTGAGTTGTTGAATTTGAACAAAATAAAGATATCCGTAAGAGTTGCCCTGTCCCTTCCGCTATGTGAGGACACAGAGAAGGCACCATCAGTCAGAGAATAGGTACTCTACAGACACCAAATCTGCCAGCCCCTTGACCTTGGACTTTCCAGTCTCCAGAACTAGGAGAAATAACTGCTTCTTGTTTATAAGTCACCCAACTTAAAGTATTTTGTTGTAGTAGCTTGCGTGGACTAAGACAAGCCAACTGGCACCTGGGCAACCTGCTGTTTATCATCTGGCTGTGCCTCTCTTATCCCTTCCCTTTCTTACCTTCACTGTCACACAAAATATCTGTGTTCAATTTGGAGAGACAGTGGGTGCCCAAGATCTATAAGTAAAAATGGAAAAATCAGCTCATTGAAGGTCATCATATTGGATAATAAGAATACTGTTTTGGTCATATCAAATGCCCAAACAAAAACAACAGGTGTGCCTGAGATAGCCAGGGACCACCATAATGGGCGAAAAGAAAGGCTGGAGCAACAAAATAAACCCCTGGATGCAATAAACTATTTAACCGTTTGTAGCATGGCATGTTACTTCTCTCCTTTCTCAACAGACCAATCATGAGACCCTAATGAAACCACAAAAACAAATATGTGTACAAGGTGATGAAATTATACAATTGATGAGGAAGAGCCTAAGTAAACTCTCTAGCTTCATTCGTTCTTAGTCAACTTTAAAAATATCACTAATTTTGGAGGTCATACAGTTGGGCAATACATCATTTAATTTCCTAATAGCTTTGCTATAGATGACATTGATGTGTGGGTTATGATGATAATGGTTATCTAGTTTATTTCTCTGAGACTTGAAAGACACTTTTGCTGAAAACACTGACTCTTTATTGGGCCGGCAGATGTCTGATGGTAGACTGGAACGGGATAAAAAGTCTTGGCATGTCTGTCTTCATACTATATCTGTCCTTTTCGCTACCTTAACCTTTGGGTCACATTCTACTCAGCTCTGCATGCGACATGCTGACTGCCCATTGGAGCTTATGTGTGTTTTCTTCTACCCATCCTATGCAATCTGAACAGCTATAGCAGACAAAGTACCCAAAGTCCTATTGTCCAATCATAAGATCCAGACAGAACTACAACGTCAGGATGTTTAACAGGATGATGGCACCCATGGCAGGAAAACCTGAACACTTACTAGGACAAGTTAACCTTGACTGCCTGAATCTTGCACAAAAAGAAGGACATCTTTATTTTTTTTTATTTTTTATTTTTTTGGTGCTGGGGATTGAACTCAAGGGTATTCACCACTGTGACACATCCCCAGCCCTATTTTGTGTTTTATGTAGAGAGAGGGTCTCTCTGAGTCGCTTAGCGCCTCGCTGTTGCTGAGGGTGGCTTTGCACTTTCGATTCTCCTTTCTCAGCCTCCCAAAGTGCTGGGATTACAGGCATGGGCCACTGTGCCCAGCTAGAAGGACATCTTTTAAAACCATGCTCTTGGCCAATGAAAAATTACCAGACTTTACCTCACCTCAAAAATCAACAAAAGCTAACTTCTGCTTCATTTGGAGAGCAGCAGCCCCCCTTTGGATCAGTGCTGTCTCCCTTCAGCTAAAGCCCCAATTAAAGAATACCTTCAATATCCCATGCTAAAAGATCCCATCTCTGGTAACATTTCCTCTGCTTTTTGTGTGGGTATCATGTGACCTCAGAAGACATAGTATCTGTTGAGCACCTCCAAGATTCCTTTGGTAGCAGCTCCTTGGTAGTCCCAGGATATAGCAGTGAGGAGCATTTTTACAGCTTAGCAGGAGCAAAGGGTTTGGCACAGGATTTTCTTCTGGATTGTCTGATGCAAATAACCTTCTCCATAGCAGTGGGTGGGCAGTGTCCTGCAGTGACAGATGCAGGGCCAGCAGTGGCATTTCAGGTAAAGGCAGAAAATGGTTGTTACTTGTATAGCAAATCTCTCAGTCTAAGTAGCTCTTTTTCATTAATTAGTATCCAGATCTCTTAGCACCAAGAAAATGAGACAACACATATTCTTTATTAGTTTTTATTTATTTATTTTTGGTATCAAGGATTGAACAAAGGGCCATCAGGTGAGTTTGGGTTGACAGTGATTTTTATTTCAGAACTCAGGTCCTCGACTCTATAGAATTCAGATTTCAGTGCTCTCTGAAAAACTCCTGTGGTTCCTTTGAGATATGCCCAGTTCCACTGGGGAATATGATAGAGACTGTTGGCTCCTTGCCCAACAGCTCTCCACCCTCTAAGGTCCTGAGGTTTTTTGTTTGTTTGTTTTTGTTACTGAGGATTGAACTCAGGAGCATTCGACCACTAAGCCACATTCCCAGCCCTATTTTGTATTTTATGTAGAGACAAGGTCTCACTGAGTTGCTTAGTGCCTTGCCTTTGCTGAGTCTGGCTTTGAACTCGCAATTCTCCTGTCTCGGCCTCCCAAAGTGCTGGGATTACTAAGGTCCTGATTTTGTTAAAGGTTGTCCTTTAGTAGACTGTTCACCTGGCATTGAGGGAGACCGGTTGCATTTCAACTGTTCAGAAGGATACAATCTGTCCTTTGCACAAGGCCCCACATGTCCTAATGCTCACTCTGACTCTGGGCCACCAGGGAGAGGCCAAGAAAATTGCACAAGTCTTGGCCCACTGCCACGTCAGTCACTGAGCCCACACCAGCACCCACCTACCTTGAGATTCATTGTTCAGTGAGGAAAAAGGAAAACCACACCATTTTTTGGTTTGTTCTTTTGGTTTGGTGAGTACACAGGTGAATCAAATTTCTTAATGATGAATGAAAAATTCAAGAAAAGCTTGACATGATCAAGAACTAGGAGAGAAGTTTTCCTTTTGGGAGCATAGGGAGCAGGGAGAGAATAACAGAGAATACCCATATGCCCACCACTAGATCAGTCACAACGTCGTATCTTATTTGCTCTATCTTCAGCTATTATTTTGGGTGTGAATCATATGAAAATGGAAGTTATTATAGCACTTAGTCTTAAATATTCCAGCATGATTCTCCTAAGAAGGGCATTCTACTATTTAATCACAATATTAAAAAAATTAAAAACAATTCCTTAATATCGTGTACTATTTAGTCCATATTCAAATTTTCCCAGTTAACCTGAAAATGTTTTTTATAATTAGTTTATATATATATTTAGTTGTAGATGGACATGATGTCTTTATTTTATTGCTTTGTATGTGGTGCTGAGGATCGAACCCAGGGCCTCACACATGTGAGGCAAGCGTTCTACTGCTGAGCCACAATCCCAGCCCCTTATAATTAGTTTTTAAAATCAAGATCCACTCAAAATGTATGCATTGCATTTGGTCATTCTGCATTTAGTCTTTTTTAACTTTTGGTCTCTTCAGTTTAGTTTAATTTTGTTTTCATGACACTGAGTTTTTTGTTTTTGCAAGAAAAAATTGACTTACAATTTATTTAAATGAAAGTAATCCTAATACCTGCAATATGTAAGGGTAAGTCTGTTATTTCATCTTTAATATTTTTTTCTTTTTCCTTTTTTATTTTTTTTTCATATTTTAATTTATTTGTTCTATTTAGGTTTACATGATATCAGAGTGCAATTTGATTCATTGTACACAGATGGAGGATAACATTTCATTTCTCTGGTTCTAAGTGATATAGAATCACAACACACATGCAGTCATACATAAAGCTAGGGCTTGATGACCATCATATTCCACCACCTTTCCTGTCCCCATGCCCCCTCCCCCCTTAGACCCCTGTGAACAGAGTTCCTCCATTGTTCCCATGTCCTTCCCTCCATTATGGATCAGCATCCACTTATCAACAAGTACATTTGGTTTTTGGGAGTTGGCTTACTTCACTTAGCATGATGTTCTCCAACTCCATCCATTTACCTGCAAATGCCATCATTTTATTCTCTTTAATGCTGAGTAATATTCCATTGTGTATATATACCACAGTTTCTTTATCCATTCATCTATTAAAGGGCATCTAGGTTGGTTCCCACAGTTTAGCTATTGTGAATTGAGGTGCTATAAACATTGAAGTGATTGCATCACTGTAGTATGCTGTTTTTAAGTCTTCTGGGTATAGACCCAGGAGTGACATTGAGTTTTTAAAAAGTCCAGGCCCCTTGTCTTGAGGAAGACATTTGTCTGATGTTTCTTTCCTCTCAAGGTCTCACTCAGTCATCTTTGGTATTTCCTATGATCTGGAAATAAGTCTTAAGGCTTGGCTAGATTAACCCCACTGGGGCTTTAGAAATTCATATCTGCTGGATTTCTAATGAGACTTAGCATCATTTCATATATTTACTGGTCATTTGAATTTGCTTTCTTGTGAAGTGTCTATTCAATTGTCTTGTTCCTTCTATTCACTGTCTTTTCCTTAATTTCTCTTTTCATTTTTTATTGATGCATTATAGTTATACATAATGCTGGGATTTGTTGTTACATATTCTTACATGTACACAATGTAACAATACAATTTGGCCAATATCACCCCTCAGCACTTCCCCACCTCCTCCCCACTTCCTACCTTTAATAACTGCTTTCCCTTTAATTTTCCCTGGCCACTACCTTTCTTTTCCTTTTTCTTCTCTAGCTTCCACATATGAAGAAAACATGATGTCTTGGTCTGGATCTCAGACTAATTTATATGTGGCAGATTCGTGGAGTGAATCACCAGCCTCACAACAGGATGGGTTTTATAAGCTTTAATATGAGATAATATAACAATAAGCAAGCACAGTCCTTTGCCCAGTACTTTCTAGTGCCACCTTTGCCATAAGCCTATGGTCCTTATGTGCATGGGTCAGTTTTGGAGAGCTTCATTCTATTCATTGATCTATTTTCTATCCTTGCACTAATGTATACTTTCTTAGTAGTTTTATAAGTCTTGACACCCAACTAGGCAAGTTCTCCCTCTGTGTTACTTCAAGAGTGGATTGTCTAAGATTTTGACATTTGACACAAGAATTGGCTCAAATCTCGAGCTTCCCTTTTGGAATAGTATCAAGAAAATATTCTTTCCTGGGTTATGTTCTGGAAAGTGACTTATTCAATTCCCAATTGGTCCTTTACAGGGATTTTGCCATGAGTTAAAGATTTGATTTGAGCTGATTCAAGTCCAATGTTGGGAATCCCCATTATCTGTCAAGTTGCACTTGTTAGAACAGGCTGAAATAGAGGAACTAAATCTGAAATTGCTGGTGACATTTTAAAGACAAATCACCTGATCTTTGGAAATGGGTGAGTGTGAGGCTGTTTTGATCCTCTCTTTGGGGAATACATCCAGTACAGAGAAGGAATTATGGAATCAAATTTTAGTGTTCCATTTCCAGATATGTCACCTATAAACAGTGTGATCTTCAGCATATTAGTTAACTTCTGTGGCCTCATTTCCTCATCAGTAAAATGGAGGGATAAGAATAGTTTTCATGTATGATCAACCCTCACTCTTTCCCCCACACAGCTTCATCACTGAATGGTCCCTAACTGTGAGGCTCCCTCCAGATTCCCCTAGACTTTCCCCTGAAGTTCCTGTCTTTTATCTCCATGGGCATATGGAACAAAAGGTGAAATCAGAAGTTGTCTGTCTAGACTGGAGAAAGGTAAGAGGGTGTCTTTCTTCTGTCTGATTTTCCTTGGGACATAGAAGACCGGTAACAAAGATGCTCAAGAGAATCAGTCCAGGTTGCCTCTTGCTGATGGCAGTGGTTTAATTACCAATGACTTCAGAAAACTAAAGAATACATATTTCATTTATTCTCTCAAATAACAGGAGGGAGGTGCTGGGGATGCCCATGACGGCTCTGAAATGTTACTAGTGCCATCTCCTCCTGTTGCTACTCTACCACTCATGGTGGCCCCTCAGATTGAGCTCACAAGACGACTATTGGACCTTTGGCCCTGGTGTCCTGGTTTCAGTCAGTGCTTCACAGGGATGGGACACATGGGCCTCCCCAGAGGCCTCATGCCACGGCTCGCTTTCACATTCAGGAACACCAGTCTACACAAGAGAGTTGGAATGTAGTTATTTTTTTTTTCTTTTTTAAGTTGGCACATTTCCCAGAGGGAGCAGAATAGACCTTGGACAGGCAACAAGTAGTCTCATGTGATCTAAAAGATCTCCTTTTTACAGAAAAGTCTGTAATGTGTAAGTGCTGCAGAGATTTTAGGATCTAGGTGAACTTCTGAAAAATTGAGAAGTCAAAGTACCAGGGTCCCCAGGGAAAGTTGGATCAGGAAGACGGCTATTTTGCTATAACTGGTCTGAGTCTGGCTTTAAGTTCACCCTAAGCAGCACCTGTGATGGATCTGCCATTGGGCTGGCATCAGCACACACACAGTTGTCTCAGGGCAGATGATCCACATAACACGAGCACACATACATTCACACACAAATAGCAGACGGTTCTGGTTTATCACTTCCCATATTTCCCTCTAGCCCCATATGGTTGAGCCCACTGGTGTTCTTTTGAGTCACTAAAGTCACAGACAGCTTGACCTTGAAGTATTTAATGTGGGAACTTGTACTTTTAAAGTGTGTGTGTACTGGTGTGGCAGATCCTTGAGCAGTGAGACCCAAATGACCCCAATGGCTGGAGATGGGCTTCTTGTAAGACAAACTGACAATATTTCCTTTCTAACTCCATAAAGTTTGAAGTAAGTTTTGTGCTAACATGTGTTACCTGGGCCTGAAAATAAGTGATCTCTTTCAAAAAGGCAGGTGAGCCAGTCCTTCACTCCTAAGAACCTGCCTGCTGGAATTAGGTGAGGCAGGAGGCAGTCTATAGATGAAAAAAAAGGACTCCCAAAACTAGCTCCCCACTGGAGAACAGAGGGGAAGCTGCTTCCCTGGAGATCCAGTATTCAGAAGGAAGGAGCAGGAAATTTTGAGTGTAGGAGGAAAGTTGCTTCATGATGGTGCCTTAGAAGAAACGGAGCCCTCCAAACCCCACCCCACCCTCAGCAAAGTGAACTCTGAACTAGAGCAGATCTTGGTACACACTAGCTTTGCTTATTCTCCAATTCTGGAGATCCTCTGTTTTGAAATAAAGACTTCCCGGGGCTGGGATTGTGGCTCAGTGGTACAGCGCTTGCCTCGCATGCGTGAGGCACTGGGTTCGATCCTCAGCACCACATAAAATAAATAAATAAATAAAATAAAGTTATTAAAAAATTTTTTTAACAACAACAACAACAAAAGACTTTCCAAGGTCCAGGTCCCCTGCCTCAGCTCATAATCTCCAGAGCCAGGCGTCCCCGCAGAAGATTGCCGCCTCGCAGTCGGCCCTCTGCTGCCCTCTGCTGGAATTTTATTGCCCTCACTATCAGAGTTCCTCAAAACTCAAAAAAAAAAAATTCTTTTTTTTCCTTTCTCTTCCTCCCTCCCTCTCTTCCTCCTTCCCTCTCTTCTTCCCTCCCTCCCTCTCTTCCTCCCTCCCTCTCTTCCTCCTTCCCTTCCGGTACTGGGGATTGAACTAGGTTCAATCTAGGGACGCTTTGTCATTAAGCTACATTCCCAGCCCTTTTAATTATGAGGCAGGGTATCGCTAAGTTGGTGAGACTCTCGCTAAATTGCTGAGGCTGGCCTTGACCTCTCCATCCTTCTGCCTCTGCCTTGCAGTGATCATAGGTATGTGCCACCCTGTATGGTGGCCAATTCTTTTTTTTTTTTCTTTTTTCTTTTTTAGTTGTTGATGGATCTTTATTCATTTATTATTTGTTTGCGGTGATGAGGATCGAACCCAGTGCCTCATGCATGCTAGGCAAGCGCTCTACCGCTGAGCCCCAGCCCCAGCCCAGTGGCCAATTCTTAATAGTACTGCATTTCTTTTTGGCCTATAGCAGAAACAGGTTACAGACATTTATGACTTATAGCTGAATACTAAATAAAATCAATGCTCCATTAACACAGAATGTGCAACAAATGGAGATGGTTGCATTTCAACTTAATTACCAACCAAAAGAGAAAAGCTGATAAATTTCTTATAAGTAAATACTGCTGGGTGTGGTGGTGCAGGGCCTGAGAATCCCAGTGGCTTGAGAAACTGAAGCAGGAGGATCGCAAGTTCAAGGCCAACATCAGCCATTTAGTGAGAACCTGTATCAAAATACAAAATAAAAAGGGCTGGGGTTGTGGCTCAGTGGTTCATTGCCCCTGGGTTCAATCCCCAGTACCAGTTAGCAGAGATGAGGCCCCAGCAGGGAAGAATGGCAGGTGTGGGGAGGCACATAATAAACTATATCTGTACCTATATGTTTATAAAAGGATGTTTTCAGGTTTCCATGGGTTCCTTAGAGTCCAATCCTAGAACCTATTGAATCCTTCATATGGGGCAGGATAAATTGGGCAGTAGGAGAATGTTTTGAGATAGGAATAATTCCCCCATTTAAAAAACTCTGTACTGTGAAATGAAGCCACATATAGAAAACCAAAGTATAGCCTAAAGAATGATTTTAAGGTGAATACTAAACACAACTGCTTTGCTCCCCTTAAGTAACCACTGTTCTGACTTTATATCCCTTACTTCCTTCTGTTTCTTCCATTTCTTTCTAGTTTGTCATTGAAATGTAGTTTAATGTTTATCTTCCTTTTGAAAATTATTTGATGTGTCCTCAAGTCACTTTTAAACTACAGATTTCCTCTCCCTCTTCTTCTTTTCCTTAAAATTTATCAGCTAGTCTGAGTCTTTTGACTGCCTGTGCTTGACAGCTCCAGTGTTCCTCTGTCCTCTGTGTTCCCTGCAGGTTGGCAGCTGGATCTGGGGCTGGCTCACGCTGAGGGCTGAGCCTTTTTTAAGACTCTAGGTGGTGAGACTTCTTTCATTTCATAACCTGACTGTCTTGTATGTGTGTGTTCATGCCCGTGTGTGTGTGTGCACGTGATGTCAATGGCCATTGATTCTCTATTACTCAGACCCTCTAACTCCTTGGCTATTGCAAAATGGTGATATTCTGAAACAACAGTCTCTTTCTTTGTTTCATTTATTTCTTATAATACCTCTGGGAAGAAGTTCTTTCTCAATGCAGTGGCTCTTTAGAGAAGGAGAATTCTAAGCGTCTTAGGCAGTCCTGGGGTTTTCACATCCTCCTAAGCCTGACCCCTTAGTGATCAGCTCTTTCAGGGGCTTGCAGAGCCCAAACTGGCCCCAGAAACACTGACCCAGAAATTGTTCTGCCACTAGTCACTTGTGGACCTAAAATCAGAGCACCTCTACTCCATGGTGACCCACTGTGTGTGGGGTGAGATAGTTGGTTTTGACCATATGGTGAATTAGCTACTCTAAATTATCTCCATATTGAAAACAAAAACAAAAACCAAAATTCTGGGCATGGTAGTGCATGCTTCTAATCCTCGTGGCTCAGGAAGCTGAGGTGGGAGGATCACAAGTGCAAGGCCATTCTCAACAACTTTGTGAGGCCCTGAGTTCAATCCCTGGTACAAACAAAACAAAACAAACAAAACCAAAACCAAATGATAGCTAAACTCATAGCTTTAAAAAAAGTATTATTGAGCTTCCTTGATAAGAATCTGCAGAGGTCAAAAAAAAAAAAATCAAAAACAGGAGTCTTGTGGGATATTATAGAGGGATTCTGCTAAAGACTAGAGACTTAGTTGTTCCTCTTTGATAGATACAGGAAAGTGGTTGGGGAATAGGACACAAGATCAGGGCATACCCAATGAAGGTTATATATCAGGAGACCCTTCAGCATAAGAATGAGAACCCAGTAGGCTAATCTGAGGGGAAAAGTGAGCAGATAATAAATCTGATATGCCAAAGAGGATAATAAAGAGACGGGCCTGTTGTAACCCTTGACACATTTGGTGAAGAAGATTAAATCTCTCATGAGAATTTGTAATGCCAAGCTGGCTTTCGTTAGAGTTGTGGTTCAAATTTATGTACTGTGTGCAGTTTAAAGAAAACCTGAAACAGTTAAATTTGAAATGTTTCTGGGTTGATAGTGCCCCTAGGGAGGTGACAGGCAAACGGAAGAAAACTTCTCTGGAGGAATGCATCCCCAATGGCAACTACAGAGATTTTCTTTTCTTTTCTTTTCTTTTTTGGTACCGGCGATTGAACTCGGGCACTCAAACACTTAGTCACATCCCCAGCTCTGTTTTGTGTTTTATCTAGAGATACAGGGTCTCACTGAGTTGCTTAGTGCCTTGCCATTGCTGAGGCTGGCTTTGAACTTGTGATTCTCCTGTCTCAGAGCATTTCTTTACTTACAATTGAGTGAGCACAAGGTCAACAATGTAAAAACAAAGGGAGGTGGGGGTGGGGCAGGTAGGTAGGAATGAGCTACATGACTAAAGACTGATTGAAGAATATATATATCAGAAACAGTCTTTAAAACCTTTGGATAGTAGAAATTTCAGATGTAAAGTATAAAGCATATTTAACATGCTTAAATAAATAAAAGATGTTTGAAAGTATGGTTGAAAGAGACTGAAAGTAATGACCAAGCAAATTTGAAAAAGAAATAGGATTTCTAACAAGACAAAATAATAATTGAAAATATAAATTCCAATAGCAGTTTATAGATGAAACTATTAGATTTGATATCAGATTTTAGATGAAGTTGAAGAGAAAACTTGTGAATTTGGAAATAAATGTAAGGAAATTATTCATAATGCAGATCAGAAAGGCAAAGACAGGAAATGAGAAAGCAAATGAGATATGAAGAATTGTGAGGGTTGCGGGGTGTTTCTCAGAAAATCAGTCAGAGTTCCAGAAGGAGGCAATGTTGGCAATGAGGCAATATTTAAGGAGATGATGGCTGAGAATTTTGAAATAAAATGAAAGCAGTCAACCTGCAGATTTAGAAGCCCCCCAAAATCCCAAGAAGATTATAAAACAAATCTACAAAGACAGATTATAAACAAATCATAGAAGAACAACACAAGAGGAGATATTAAAAACAGTCATATTAGAAAGGAATAGCAATTAGAGACTGATTTTTTGGCGGGGTATTGGGGACTAAACCCAAGGGTGCTTAACCACTGAGCCACATTTTTTTGAAATATTACTTAGGGCCTTGCTAAATTGCTGAGGCTGGCTTTGAACTCATGATCCTCCTGCCTCAGCCTCCTGAGTCCTTGGGATCACAGGCACGCATCACTGTGCCCAGCAAGACTGATTCTTAATAGCTATAGTGAAGCCAGAGAACAACGGCATAATAATTTCAACTTGCTAATAGGAAGTAACTTTTAAACTAAAATGAAATACTCACAAAATATTTGTTAAACATTGAAACATGATAAAGATATTTTCAGAGTAATCAAATTTGAGAGTTTACCAACAGACCTTCACCAGAAGAAAATTCAAAATTGAACTAAAGGAAAAAAAGAGTTTTCAAAGAGGCACAGAAAGAATGAACAAATATACTGGTAAATGTAAGGGGATACACACACACGCACGCACACACACAACCACATTATTTTTCTTGACCCTTAAAAATAATACTATTAAGTCTATTATTTGTGGAGGCCAAACAAAATAGTATCAAAATACAAAATAAGACCAAAATACTGTAGAAAAATAGTATGTAAGTTATCAGTGTTAAAACATTTTATCCTCCTTATATTATCTGGGAGGAAAGTAAAGAAAGTAACTGTAGTATTTATAAAAATGTATGTTTTAAAATGAATTTAAAAACATCTGATGGAGATTTAAAATGAGAGGAAGAAAAGGTAGAATAATCAGTAGATTGGTAAAAATCAGCAATCAGTAGATTTATACTCAGGATCAGTGAAAATGAAAAATAAGATTAAAGAAACAAATTGAAATTTATCCTTGATCCCCAAAATGGTCAGTGGAGTACAATTCAGTTATGAGATAAAGATTAAAATAAATAAAATTATGCAGTTAAATGAACCATAAGGACATCTAAAAGGTACACAGAGAATAGAAAAGCTGGCTACTGCATAATGATTAAAGATCTACTCACTGGGAATTAATAATTCTAAACTTGTACAAACCTGACAACAAGCATCACAATATTTAAAACAAAATGACAAGTCTACCAGGAGAAAGTAACAAATACATCATTATAATGCAAGATTTTCTTTCTTGTCCTTTTCTTTCTTTATTTCTTTTTTTCCAGTACAGGGGATCAAACCCAGGGCCACTCTACCACTGAACTTCATCACTGGCCCTTTATTTTTTATTTTGAGGCAAGGTCTTTCTAAGTTTCCTAGGCTAGCCTCAAACTTGTGATCCTCCTGCTTCAACCTCCTAAATTGCTGGGATTACAGGCATGCACCACTGTGCCCAGCAAGATTTCTTAACACATCACTCTCAGTAAATTTGGGGTAATACAGACAAAATTACTGAGATACAGGAGATTTGAGTAGCACAATTAGCAAGTATTATATAAAGGACATATAGAATGATCGTAGCATATACATCTTTCTTTTTAGAACTCACAGAATATTAACAAAATCTCCTACATGCTGGATCACAAATATCGCTTCTACAAATTTTGAAAATTTGGTGTCGTATACAACACATCTCTGACAATCCAATAGTGAGCTATAAATAGATAACGCTTAAACAAATATGCATCATTTAGCATTCAGGAAAAAAAAAGTCACTCTGGTTATTTTAGGCAGAAATGAACTTAACACAGGGAATTAGGTGATTACAAAACTTTAGAAAGGACAGAGAATTGAACTTGAGATGGAGCTTCTGGGGATGGTTCCCAGAATAAAATCCCTGAGGAGATACCTGGGCCTTTGCCCAGACAGTAGGTCAGGAACCATGGAACTGTTGGGCGTGGAGGGGGGTGGGTAATAGCCATGGTCATCTGTGGTGGCACTGGGAACTGTGGGGTTAAAGAAAAGACCAACAGGCTGAGATCCTGGTGTCTTAGTCTTTTTAAGCTCCTCTAACAAAATACCTTAGAATGGGTAGTTGATAAACAACAGAAATTTATTGCTCACAGGTCTGGAGGCTGGGAAGTCCAAGATCAAGACACTAGCAGATTCAGTGTCTGGTGATGGTTGGTTTCTCATCGATGCTACTCTTCTAGCTGCATTATAGAAGGGACAAACAGGCTCCCTCAGGCCTTTTTATAAGGGCACTAATCCCGATTATGAGGGTTCTGTTGCATTGGGGATTAGGTTTCAAGTTATGAGCTTTGAGAGAGGAAGCTCATGGCACCAGGGATCAGGAGAGAATTACTGCTGCTATCACCATGGTCTCACTACAATCACCAAAGCCGTGACTGGACATGAGAGTTCAGTGTGACACCGTTCAAGTAAAATGAAAGGGAGGGAGTGGGGGAAGGAGGAAAAGAGAGAGAATTGGAGAGAGATGAATACTGCTGAAGAAAAAGTAAAATTACCATGACTTTACTTTTTAGCAGAAAGATGTTTACTTCTACCTTTCAAATATTGTGCAAGTGCTTCTGATGAAGGAATTTAAATCACATTCAGAACTGTAGCTGCAAGGGAATCTGATAAATGAGGTCTCTAGCATCACAAGCTCTACAGTGCTTCTTTGGTACATAGAGAGGTTTGGTGTGGATGATGATGCTGTTACCAAATCTATAACTCATGAATCAAAGAAAAAATCCTAATGTAAGTTTTTAAAATGAGAAAAAAATGGATTGATAAACACTACATGTCAAAATTTGTGAGGTGCAGCTAAAAATGATTACTTAAATGCTTATATAAAAAAAGAAAGGAGGGCCTGGTGTGGTGGCACAAGCCTGTAATCTCAGCGGCTTGGGGAGGCTGAGGTAGGAGGATAGTGAGTTCAAAGCCGGCCTCAGCAATGGTGAGGTGCTAAGCAACTCAGTGAGACTGTCTCTAAATAAAATACAGAATAGGGCTGGGGTTGTGGCTCAGTGGTCGAGTGCCCCTGAGTTCAATCCTAGGTACCAAAAATTTAAAAATCAAAAAAGAAAGGATCAAGCCAGGTGTGGTGGCACATGCCTATAATATCAGTTAACTCAGGAAGTTGAGGCAGGATGATCACAAGTTCAAGACAATCCTGGGCAACTTAGCAAACTTAGAGAGATCCTGTCTTGTAGCAAAAAATAAAGAGGGCTGAGGATGTGGCTCAGTGGTAGAGTGTCCTGGGTTCAATCACTAGTACTGAAAAAAAAAATCAATGTTGATGATCTAAGATTCCAATTTCAAAAATTTAGAAATAAATCTAGCATGTCAGACACAAAGAAAAATAGCAGTATAGAATAATAAGAGCAGTATTATAAATATAGTCAATATAGATACATTAGAGAAGAAAATCAATACTAAAAAAAAGCAATAAGCTGTAGGCAACATTATCTTCTTTAAAAAGGAGGAATTATATAAATAACAATGGTATAAATGAAAAAGGAAATAGAACTTAAATGTTGAAGACAGGATGACATTAAAAGGAACTTAGGAATAACTTTTTGCCAATAAATTTGAAGGCTTAACTTAAATGATTGCATCCTTAAAAAATATAACTTACTGAAATTGAGCCAACAATAAAGAGAAAAATGAATAGTCTTATGATCTTAAATAAGTTAGAACAGTTATTAACATCACCCCTTAAGGAAAACACCAAATTCAGAGACTTTATAGTAACTTCCACAGAATAGATAGTTCTGATTATAAGCAAACCCTTTCAGGGAACTTAGTTCCAGAAGAACTGAATTTTTAATAGAACTCTATTTTTAAATGCTGGCAACTTTTTAAACATTTTTGTCAGTACAGGCAAAACACAACATGTCTGCAGGCTGGTTTCGGCCCACAGTCTGACAGTTTGCAACCCCTGATTTAAGCTTTACAAAGGAGCACTGCTCCGAGTCACAGTGCAATTAAATCCAATGATTCAAGTCTAACTTGAACAGAACTTGCTGATGGAATATGAGATGCTAACAGCATTTGCAGAAGGGGTTGTGGAAGTGGTGTCTGAAGTCTAAGCACCATAGCTGACTGCAGTGTTCCTGATAAGTCTGATCCACAGCCCTGGTTAGGGGCAGAGGGATGGACCAGGTGTCCTTTCTGAATTGTCTCCCAGATTCTTTCAGTCTTTCTAATAAATGCCATTTTCTTTTTTTTTTTTTAAAGTTACTTATATTCAAGTTTTACTGAGATATAATCCACAAATAAAAATTGTATGTATTTAAGGTATGTAACATAATGATTTGCTCTATGTATATACTATAAAATAATTATCACAATTAAGCTAATTAACACATCCATCAGCTTATAGTTACCTTTTTAAAAAAATGGACACATAAAAATTATACATATTTATGGGGTACCAAGTGATGTTTTGATACACATGTATTTTACAATGTTCAAATCAGGGCAAACATTTATTTCTTCAAACAATTATTATTTTTTTATGGTGAAAACTTTAAAAATCATTTCTTTTAGCCTTAAAAATATAGTACATTATTGTAATCTCTGGTCACCCTGTTGTGCCATAGCATACCAGAACTACTTTCTCTCGTCTAAATATAATTTAGTACCTGCTGATCAATCTTTCCCCATCTCTCTCTTTCCCTATCCTTTCATAATTTTCATTCTACTTTCGACTTTTATGAGATCAACTTTTTAAAAACAATTTTAGTTGTAGATGGACACAATACCTTTGCTTTATTTATTATTATGCGGTGCTGAGGATCAAACCTAGTGCCTCACACATGCTAGGCAAGCGCTCCACTGCTGAGCCACAACCCCAGCCCCTGAGATCAATCTTTTTAGGGTCTGTGTGTGAGTGAGATCATGTAGTACTTGTCTGTGTGTGCCTGACTTATTTCACTAAACATAAAGACCTTCAGTTCCATACATGTTATTGGAAATGATAGAATTTCCTTCTTTTTTTTTTAATGGCTGAATATCCCATCACTATATATATACCGAATTTTCTTCATTCACCAGCTCACGGACACTTTGGTTGTTTCTGTTTCTTAGCCATTGTGAATAGAGCTACAGTAAACATTGGAGTGCAGATGTCTCTTCAATGTAGTGATTTCATTTCCTTTGGGTGTATACCCAAATAAATGACTTGTGCATAGCACAGGAAACAATGGGCAGAGTGAAGAGGCCATGCCGTCTGTCTGTCTGTCTGTGCCCGGCCTATTTCACTAAACATTGCTGGATCACATGGTAGTTCTATTTTTAATTTTTGGAGGCACCTCTATGCCGTTTTCCACAGTGGCTGCACTACTTTATGTTCCCACCAACAGTGTCAAGTGCTTCTTTTTCTCCAGCAGTTGTTGTCTTTTGCCTTTTTGATAATAGCCATTCTAACTAAAGCAAGGTGATATTTCAGTGTGGTTTTGATTTGTGTTCTGCAGATGATTAGTGATGTTACACATTTTTTTTTCATGTACTTCTTGGCCATTTGTATGCCTTCCATTGACAAATGTCTATTTAGATCTATTGCCCATTTTTAATTGAATTCCTTGGTATTTTGCTATTGAGTTGTTTGAATTCCTTATAGATCCTACCTATTAACGTCTTGTCAGATATATAGTTTGCAAATATTTTCTCTAGTCTAGGTTGTCTCTTCACTCTGTAGATTGTTTCCTTTGCTATGCAGAAGTCATTTGTTTGATGAGATCCCATTTGTCTATTTTCATTTTTGTGTCCTGTGCTTTTAAATGCATTTTTTCTTAATACATACCTTCTGTGTTGCCACCTGATCCAATAATAAACGCAGGGATTCGATGCTTTTACTAGATGCTCTGACTTCAGGAAAAATGCATTATGATAATTTAGGCCCAATGTAGGGCCCGAAATCTTCCACAGTTTCCAATTACTTGCACATCTTTTATTAGGAAAGGTAATAGAGTGTAATGATTCATAGCTTGGACTGTGGAGCCAGACTGTCCCAGTTCATATCTTGTCTCTGCCACTTCATAGCCCTGTAGGCTCTCCATGTGTTTGTTTTCTCAATGGCTTATATGGAAATAAGACTGACAGAATACCCATTCTAAAGGCATTTATACTCTAGTTATGGGAAATAGACCATTAAAAAAAAAAGACACATAGTATATTTTAGAGAGTAGATTCTATTTCCTCACCCTTGAGCTGGTTAGGCCATGTGAGTTGGGTTGGCTGATAGAATAATGTCGAAACTATGATGCTCCAGCTCTGAGTCTGGGCCTCAGGGGTGTTTGCATTTACATATGTGTGCTCTCTTGCACTTTGGCTATTGTCACAACTAGGTCATTAATCCATCTAGAATGAAAAGATAGGCAGAGCCCAGCTAAATTCAGCCTGGATTATTCAATCTCTTGCGAGCTGCAGATGTGTGAGTGAGCAGTAGCTTAAATTAGCCGACTTCTCCATGCAGATGCATGAAGAATTAACAAATAGTTGTTGTTAGAGCTATTGAGCTCTGGATGATTGACACCAACAATGTTGACTGAGGTCTGCTCTAGGCCTTGCCCACATCGCGTTTAATCACAACAGTCTAGAGGTAGGCACAGGGCATATATACTTAATGAAAATTTAATGAATTAAAACTGGACATAGTACAATAAATTATTAATAAAGTTTTACTTTGCAAAATTTGAAATAAGGCAAATTTGTACATTCCCCCTCCCCCACCAAAATCTTGTCAAGAATCACATAGGTTCAAGGTTACATGACTGACTGCAGTCAGGTTGACTGATGAGTACTTTATTTTTTTATTTTTTATTTTTTTTATATTTTGTTTTAGTTGTAGATGAACACAATATCTTTATTTATTTTATGTGGTGCTGAGGATCGAACCCAGTGCCTCACGTATGCGAGGCAAGCACTCAACCGCTGAGCCATAGCCCCAGCCCCTGGTGAGTACTTTATAAACTGCCAGCTTGATGACAGAAATCCTTGACATTTTTTCTGGATTGTCCTAAATTATTGAGTTCTGCCAAAGGTGAAAGTTTCTAGTGAATCCTTCATATAAAAAGCAACTGCTGGGGCTGGGATTGTAGCAAGCGCTCGCATGCGTCAGGCACTTGGTTCAATTCTCAGCACCACGTAAAAATAAATAAAGATATCGTGTCCATCTACAATTAAAAAATATTTTAAAAAAAAGCAACTACTTGTGCCATCATTATGTCTTCAATTAAGAGGGAGGTGAAGATCACATGGTTGGTAAGTAGCTATTGTTTTCTGGGATGATAGGCAATGCAGGAAGTTTAAAGGAAACTCACGTGCCTGAAATAAATAAATAAATAAATGTAAATAGATATATTTTCTCCACCACAGGATACAGTTCAGGAATCTCTAGTCACTCCAGGTGATTCCAGTCATTTCCTTGCTCAGGGTGGGAGGGTTAGCCCAGGAGTAGCGAATCATGTGCCCTCTGCTCTTGGAACTCAGATTCTTGCATTTCTAGTGACTTAGGATGTTAGTTTGGCATACTCTCCATAACCCTTGATATTTTCAACCCTATATTCAACACTCCTAGTAACGCCATTGTTCTTTGATGCACACACACCTGTGTTTCCTACCTTAACTATTTACTTCGCTGCTTTGGATTAAAAATTATTTCTTTTTATTTTCTTTCTTCCTTTTCCCTCTCTTTTTTTACTCCCTAGCTCTGTCTTTATCAGTTCTTTGCAACAATGTTCTCACCTCTGCCCTTGGGCTCATACAAACTAATTCTAAATGAAGATTAGGTCACTCCCAGCCCTTTGCTGGACTTCCTGGCTCAGCAGTTAATTCCTGGCCCTTTGTCGCCCTCTAGTGGCTGCCTGACTTACTGCTTGAACTAGATGGCATGTTTAACTCACTGTAGGCTGGAAGCGTCTGTTGTACCCTACAGTTTCAAAGGATGTGGTTAATGACTGCATTTCATCTCTGATTTCAGTCTACCTCATAATATTAAGTTATATGTTTGAAGGATGCTTCAACATTTAAATGAAAGACTTGAGGCAGGTTAATGAAAATCATTACAGAGAACTCAAAGAAAGGTCTACTCTAATCCTTTTGACCTCTAGTTGAGCCCTGTTCTAATGGGTACTTTTCCTTTTAGGGTTAATGAGAAGCCAATGAATACACTACAAAAAATTTGCTGAGCACCCACCAAGTATTACACACTTTTCTATATGCTGGGATTGGTGTGCTAGGGTTGCCAAGCTCTTATGTTATATTTCAAAAATTATTTTGTTATTGTCATCATTAAAAAACAAATAACCCTATTCACATGATTTATTGGAAGAGGTAAATCTCTGTTGCCCTTTTTAACCCCAAGTAAATCGGCACCATTTTTAGAGCCCTGGTTTGGTCAGCTGTAGTAAGATCAGAGGTCATAGATGAATTAAGTAGAGCAAGATTTATGATAACATTATTTTCCATAACAAATGTACACCAAACAATATTTCAGAGCTATAGTAACAAAAACTGCATGACAGGGGGCTGGAGATATAGCTCAGTTGGTAGAGTAGTTCCCTCGCATGCACAAGGCTCTGGGTTTGATCCCCAGCACCACCAAGAAACAAAACAACAACAACAACAAAAACTGCATGACAGTGGCATAAAAACAGACACATAGATCAATAGAATAGAAGACACAGAGACAAACCTGCACAGATACAGTCATCTAATCCTTGAAAAAAATGCCAAAAGCATACATTGGAGAAAAGACAGGCTTTTAAACAAATGGTGCTGAGAAAACTGGCTATCCATATGTAGAGGAATAAGATTAGCTCCTTATCTCTCGCCTTGCACAAAATTCAACTCAAAATGGATCAAACGTCTAGGAATTAGACCAGAGATTTTTCAACTCCTAGAGGAAAGCATAGAGTCAACGTGCCGACATATAGGCACAGGTGATAGTGTTCTCGTTAGGACCCCTAACGCTCAGGAAATAATGCCAAGAGTTAATAAATGGGATGACATCAAGTTAAAAAACTTCTGCACTGCAAAGGAAACAATTAAGAGTGTGAAGGGAGAAACTGTAGGTGGAAGAAAATCTTTGCTAGCTGCTCTTCTGACAGAGGATTAATATCCAGAATATGTCAAGTATTCAGAAAACTTAACACCAAAAAACAAACAACCTAAATAATAAGTAGGCATATGAATTATACAGACACTTCTCAAAAGAAGAATACAAATGGCCAACAAATACATGAAAAGTGTTCAGGATGGTTAGTCATTAGGGAAATGCAAATCAAAACTACACTGAGATTTCATCTCTCTCCAGTCAGAATGGCAGGCATCAAGAATACAAACAATAGGGCTGGGGATGCTCAGTGGTAGAGCGCTTGCCTAGCATGTGTGAGGCACTGGGTTCAATTCTCAGCACCACATATAAACAAATAAAATAGAGGTCCACTGAAACTAAAAAAAAATAAAAAAAAATACAAACAATAATAAATGCTGCAGAGGATGGGAGAAAAAGGAACACTTTTATACTGTTGATGGGGTTCTGAGTTAGTACAATCACTGTGGAAATCAGTATGGAGTTTCCTCAAAATACTAGGCATGAAACCACCATATGACCCGGCTATACCACTGATTTCCTCAGTATGTATCCTAAAGAACTAAAGTCATCATACTACAGTGATACATGCATACCCATGTTTATAGCAGCACAATTTACAACAGCTAATCTGGAACTAGCCTAGGTGTCCATCAGCACATGAGTAGATAAAGAAAATGTGGTATATATACACAATGGATTTTTATTCAGCCATAAAGGAGATGAAAGTATGTTATTTGCAAGAAAATGGATAGAACTTGAGAACACTACATTAGGCTAAATAAGCCAAATACAGAAAGTCTCTCATATGTTGAAGCTGGAGAGGAAAACAGAAAAGAAAGTTCAGGGTTGGGGGAGCTCATGAAAATCAAAGGAAGATCAATAGAGTAGAGGAAAGGAAACAGGGGGAGGGAGGCCAGGAGAGAAAGGGGAAACACTGGGGAATGATATTAGCCCAATTATAGTTATCTTGTGTGCACACACAAATAGGCAACAATGAATCCCACCACATACAACTGTAATGCACCAACAAAAATATGGACCCCCCCAAATGTAAAATGAGTGTATTAGGGTTCTCTAGAGGAACAGAATCAATAGGAAATATAATTATAAATGGGGGTTTATCAGGTTGGCTTTCAAGACCAGAAGCTGGATAGTCCACAATGGCCATCGGCAGGCTGGAGAGCTGGAAGAACCAGAAGCTGTACAGTCCAAAGAGGCTAAAGCCCCAGAACAAGAGGGATCAACGGTATTACTCTAATCCGAGACCGGAGGCTTCTGGAGGATCACTGGCAGAGCCTGCTTTGGAAGAGTGAAGAAGCGGGAGTCTGATGTCCTCAGAGATGGCGCAGCAATCAAGAACCTGTTCAAGAGGAGCATGCATCTGCTGCTGCTTGCTTGTTCTTCCAACATTTTTTCCACCCAAGCCACCATCCTATTGGACAGTGCTGCCCACAGTTAGGGAGGGTCTCCACTTCAGTTGGCTATCCTACATGCCAATCATTCCCAGACACACCCTCACTGACACACCTAGAAGTCTCTTAGTCACTGACATCTCTTAATCCAATCAAATGAACAATTCAAATTAACCATTACAATGACTAAGTTTAATTTTTGTCAGCAACATCTAAAACAAGCATCAGTGTTTAGGTTGAGGATTATGTAACAGTAAATCATTGCAAGCTAAAATAGAATTTCATAAGGCATCTTGTAGCAAACAAAGGACCTAGTTTATAATCTAGCTCGATGGGCCTTTCACTCAAATGTGGCTAAGATTTATATTTTTGATGTCTTTGAGACTAGCCCCGGACTTAGTGTCCTCAAAGTACCTGTGGTAGTAGTATTTTTATTTTCTTAATAAGTCATTTTTGGAACATGTAGCCTCCCATTTCAACTAGATTCTTAACCACAACTCAAAGTTCTGAAGTTTTTAATTGTCTGTTTTCACATAGATGTAACACAGTTGGACAAAGCTGACAACTTAAGGAGCTTTACTGTTCTTGTAGGGAGACAGCTCATCAGCATATGGATAAAGACACTCAGGGGCATAATGCCTGGGTAACAGTCAGTCACCACCTGCACAGACATAGCATTCAGACTGGACAGAACCTCACCTTTCTCTCTGCTTCACTCCTAGAGCCTGGGGCTTCCAAGGGGAATATTCATTACTTGTCCTGCTGACAACAACCCGTATGTCCTATAAGCATCTATTGATCCTGGCTGGTTTCACCTGACCCTGTGTCCTGGAGGAATTGGAAATGTCCTCATGGCCAGTGCTAATAGAAGGCTACTTCCTGCCATGCCTAAAAAGTGTGCAACCAACCTCCTGCGAAAGGCTCAGTGCTTGAAACAAGGCACTCAGGGAAGCACAGAATCTTTATTATTATTGTTATTATTATTTTGTGAGCACTGGGAATTGAGCCCAAGGCACTCTACCACTGAGCTACATTCCCAGCCCTTTGGATTTTTCTTTCTTCTTCTTTTTTTTAAAATTTTGAGACAGGTCTTGCTGAGTTGCTCAGGCTGGGCTTAAACTTGTGATTTAAGCCCATGCACCCGACATGGAAGCACTGAATCCTCAGTGGGTTTCCCATCTCCTACCTGGGAGAAAGAGGAAGGGGAGCGAGCCCCAGGGCATGCTGGATTTCCACCATCCTATTCCTCTCCCAAGGGCCCTCCTGCCAAGGCTAACAGGATGGCCCAGATCCAGGTTTTGTTGGGCCTGAACATTATCTAGGCAATAGATTCTCTTGGGCTATGTAGTGGATCAGTTAAAATTCTCTGTTGCTAATATCTTAAGCTCCGTAAGTATTCCAGATCCTATTAGGTAATCCTTTAAGCAGGAGGTTGGGTGGCACCTGTCTTCCCACTTTGTAAATGAAACTAAAAACACATCAAACAGCGACTGGGAAATTGGAAATCCCTTGAGGAACTTAGAAGCATGCACTGGTCACCTTTTATGGCAGCTGGGAGAAATGTCAAAATGGAAAAAGAAAGATGTGCAGTGGAAATCAAGCTGTTCTGGAAGACCCCAAGCTGAGCAAGGGGCGTGAGAGGGCGTTGAGAGGAGTTGTTTAGACCCGTGAGGCACCATGGCACTTGGAGCGTGGTCCCAACTGGCAGCAGTATTACCTGGAATCTTGTTAGAAATGCAGATTCTGGGTCCCAAGTCAACCCATTCGGAAACTCTGGTAGGGGCACCAGGTACTGCAGAAACGCTCCCACATTTTGACAGCTCCTGAGCTAGAGGAAAGTGGAACACCCTGTAGCATGTGGGCATGTTCTTTTAAAAATGTAATGACTGGGCTGTGTTGTGGCTCAGTGGTAGAGCACTTGCCTAGCATGTGTGAGGCACTGGGTTGGATCCTCAGCACCACATAAAAATAAATAAATAAAATAAAGTTATTAGGTCCATCTACAACCAAAAATATACTAACATCTTAAGTACTTAAGATGTTCTTTAAAAATAAAATATTTCAGGCAGCAAATACACAGATGATGTATTTATAAAGCACATAGCACATCAGCTGTTTTCCTCAAGATCTGAGTCTCTGGTTGGCACTGAAGCCGTGTGCCATGATTGAGTGCTGAAAAGAACACACTTTCAGGATGGGAGGAGAAGGGAGAATTCTCAAATCCCAGCATTGTCTAATCTAGTTTATTAGTGGGAGACATGTGGCAGGTTGTCTTTCTGTTAATATTATGCAAGTGATTATCAAAATTTGCATCATTTGTACATAGATATTATTTTCATTTAATTGGCAATTCAAAACAATCAAATTTGGGGTAAAAATTTATTTTATTGTTTGCCGTTAACTGAGTTAAAGTTATATTTCTAATAACGTTCCACTTTTCCAGCTTTTCCTTCTGTGTTCATGGTTGGGGTGTTAATGGCATGTCTAAACTAATTGCACCCCTGATGGTCTAATTCTATTCACTGTCATTTCTGGCAGTAAAATTCTGAGTTTGGCATCTTCTCACACTGACACAGGCATGCTAAATTAGCTGAGAAGAACCTCAGAATGCTGGATTTTTATAACCAGGCAGAATAAATCTAAAAATATCATCAAGAATCACATAGGACATTAAGAATTTTGCTTGGTTTATGCTTCCACTCCAGGGAAAGCTTGTCTGGAAGACTTTACCCTCGCCACTCCAGTTTTATGGATGCTGGGTTTTGCCTTCAGTGTGTGTGTTCATGTATTAGTGAAGGGCTATTTGGGCTACATAGGACATGGCAGAAACCCAGCATGAACTGCTTTTAGCAGAGGTCATTATGTATGACCTCTCATAATTGAAAAGACAAAGAGGCACCTGGCTTCAGGCATGGCTGGCTTCAGGGGCTGATTGTGTTATGTTAAGCAGTCTCTAAATGACTCTCAATGATCTTTGCCTTTCTGCTCTGTGTAATCTTCTTCCCTTGAGCGTAATTGGACCTAGAGATTTGTTTCTAACAAATATGGCAAAAATGAAGGGATGTCTTTTCTAAGATTGGTTGCAAAAGAATTGTGAGTTCTGTGAGAAATTATAATGGGAGAGTTCAAGGACGACCTACACAACCTCTCCACTTAGAGGCTCTCTGTGTTATGGCTTAGGCCAAAGTCATTTCAACTGCTTATTTTAAACCACAGGTGAATGCATCAGCCAGCTTTCTGTTACTGTAACAAATACTTAAAATAATCAACCTAGAAAGAGAAAAGATTCACATTGGCCCATAGTATTTTAAGTTTCAGTCCATGATTGATTGGCTCCATTGCTTTGGGCTTGTGATGAGACATCATGGTGGGAGCGGGTGGCAGAGCAAATTACTCACCTCATGTCTGGGAAGTGAGAGGGACAAAGAGGAAGAGGCTGGAGTCCCAGGATCCCCTTCAAGGACATGCCTGAAGACCTGAAGATCTACCACTAGGCCCTGCCTCTTAAAGGTTCTATCACCTTCCAATGACACCACCGTGGGGACAAACCCTTCAGCATGTGGACATTTCGGGGACATTTAAGACTCAAACCATGGCAGTGCAGCTCAACTAAAATCCAGGCAGTGGGAGAGGGAGAGCACAGAGTACTTCCATGAGCCAGCAGTAGGTGCCAAATGTCCTGATAGAGTAGCATTGTCAATTTATTTATTGACTATTATTATAACTTTTTTGGGGGGGGTACTGGAGATTGAACTCAGGGGCACTCGACCACTGAGCCACATCCCCAGCCCTATTTTGTGTTTTATGTAGAGACAGGGTCTCACTGAGTTGCTTAGTGTCTCGCCATTGCTGAGGCTGGCTTTGAACTCGCGATTCTCCTGTCTCAGCCTCCCTAAGTGCTGGGATTACAGGCTTGTGCCACCACACCCGGCTTATTATTATAATTATTAAGTCATTACATGACTACTAGAATGTTTATAGTTTTAATTTTTGTTTTATTTCTTCATGACCAGTTTTTGATTGTTTTTATCAGCCTCTTGGGCCAGTGGCTGGCTCAGCTCCTGATACACTACATAGGCGAACACCAGGTGTTGACAGTGTCTGCAGCGGGTTTGTTGCCAGCAGTCCTCACCGTTGGATGTTCCTCCCCAGCTTGGCCTTCCTCTGGTCAGCTTCCAGTTGGGAGGGGTAGAATGTCATAGGCAAAGGCCACACATTAGGTTTAGAGACTCAGGTTTGAACTCTGGCTCACCATTCACCGGCAATGCTGCGTTGGCTTCTCTGAGCTATTGTTTTTTATGTCAAGTGGGGATTTTCGTGCTTGCCTTATATAGCTGTTATAATCATTAAATGACACAAAACATACTATTGTGTGTATCCACAAAGTGCAGTAAATGTTCCATAAATTGTTAATAGAAGTAATGTTTTATTGTCCCTCTTCAAATGTAGAAACCAAATCTGAACATGACACTTCAGATAATGATGAAATCTATTAGCTCACCCTCTCCTGAACTGCTCTTTTTCTGTACCAGGTCTGTGGGACTTCTTTGTGGGGAGGGGCAGCCATAGCACTCACAATCCTCCTGCCGCAGGCGCCCAAGCCACTGAGATCACAAGTGTGCACCACTACACACGGCTGTATTTTGGTGTTTTTTAAAAAATTTTTTTTAGTTATAGATGGACACATCTTTATTTTATTTATTTTTATGATGTACTGAGAATCGAACCCAGAGCCTCCCATGTGTGAGGCAAGCGCTCTGCCACTGAGCCACAATCCCAGCCCTGTATTTTTTTTTTAACAAGTGCAAATGTTCCATTTTATGGATTCAGCATGATGTACTTAACCATATTCTGATAGCTTTTTTTCCTTTTTATTTTCTACTACAAATATTGCTTTACTTGATGTCATTTGTGGAGTATATCCATGGACAGATTTCATTCTAGGAAAGAAATTGTAGATCAAAAAGTATATGCATTTTATATTTCAATAAACAGTTTTCTAAAAATGTTGCACCAATTCACATTCTTCCCCCAACAAGCATCTCATCTGTTGTGATTATGTGTCAGGAAAGAGCTATTTGTGCCTTTAACTGACTAGGCTATTTGTACAACGTGCCTGTACTAGTCTGTTTTCTGTTATTATAACAAAATAACTGAAGCTGGGTATTTTACAAAGAAAAGATTTTTTTTTTTCTTTTTTCAGCTGATGGTTTTGGAGACTTAAAGTCTAAGATTG
Organism: Geosciurus inauris; assembly: GCA_004024805.1. NCBI lineage: Eukaryota > Metazoa > Chordata > Mammalia > Rodentia > Sciuridae > Geosciurus > Geosciurus inauris. Next base: position 70,658 of record PVHX01004197.1, read on the forward strand.
GGAAGTGCCATTTTTTTTTAGCCTCTGGTGAGGGCCTCACAGCAGATGGCATCACCATGGTAGGAACACTTGTGGAAGAGATCACATGATGAGACAAGATCCATAGAGATTCAAAGGCTAAGTGCTCCCTTTTTATAGCAACTTGCTCTGGCAGGAACTTACCAGGGTCCCACGAAGACTACCGCAATCCCAATGACTGACCACCTTCCATTAGAGGTCCTGCCTCCCAAGTTTCAGCCTCAACACTGCCATGCTGGAGACTGAGCTTCCAGCATGTGAACCTTAGAGGGACATGCTCAAACCTTTTTCAAACCATAGCATTGCCCATTCTATCGTTATCACTTGTATCTTTCTCATTTTTCATGAGCGTTCTTTATGGAGAGGATTCTCCTGTCATGCCCAGCTTTCCGCAAAACTCTGGAGAAGGCTGTATTTTTCTTTGAGGTTATGGTTTGGATATGAGGTGTCTCCTAAAGCCCCTGTGTTAATGCAGGGATGTTTGGAGGTAAAGTGGTTGGATCGTGAGAGCTGTAACTTAATCAGTCCATCCTCGTTTGAACGGAATGACTGGGTGGTAACTGTAGGCAGGTGGGGTGTGGCTGGAGGAGCTGGGCAACCGGGGATGTGCCAGTGGAAGGGTTCCTCTTCCCTGCAGGTCCTTCACAGTCCCCCTGCCCTGCCTCTGCTTCCTGGATGCCCAAGTTAGCAGATTTCCTCTGCTGAGTCCTTCCGCCATGACGTTCTGCCTCACCTCACGTCCAGAGCAATGAATTCAGTCGTCTATGGTCTGAACCTCTGAACCTGTGAAGCAAAATAAACTTTTCTTCCTCTCAGTTTTTCTCGTCAGGCGTTTTGGTGGCAGCCATGCAAAATCTGACTGACACACTTGGCAAGTATTTGATCTCCCTTCCTATCACCACCCACTTCATGGGATGAGTGTATTTTCTTATCCTACAGATGTTGAGTTAGCCACATGACTTCCTTTGGACACAGAAATGTGAATAAACGAGGAGGCATGCACAGAGGTTTCAAATGAGGTTTAGCTTGACCTGGGTCTCTGCCTCTCCCCATGATAAGAGTGTGCCCAGGTGGTTCTGGTTTCAGAACAAGAGACACAGTGAGTTGTGTGGAACTTGACCTACAGCCCAGAGTAGTCACACCAGCTGATCCACAGAACCATGAGCAAGAAATAAATGCCCTTTCAGGTACAAATAAATACATAAAAATAAATAAAAATAAAACTATTATGAAGTGTTTGGGTTTGGTTTATTATACAGCATGGCTGCAACAATCACTGACTAATAAAAGCTCTTTTTTATATCTTTAAAATGCTGTTAAATGACCAGTGGCTCAGGAGGCTGAGGCAGGAGGATCCCAAGTTCAAAGACAGCCTCAGCAACTTGGCAAGGCCCTAAGCAACTTAGTGAGACTCTGACTCTAAATAAAAAATATAAAAAGGACTGGGGATGAGTTCAATCCCTGGTTAAAAAAATGCTGTATACCTGAAAATATGTATCATTGTACAGAAGTACATAGGCGTATTTACAATCATATATACATGTTCTCAAAGCCTTTGTTTTTTGTTTCCTTACTGGATTGGTTACTGCTTCTCCTTTGCTCCCCCTCCTACCCACAGGAGCTCCCTTTCCTTCCCAAGTAATCCAAGACAACAACCTCCTATGTCCCCATCTTTTTTCCTCCATTTTCCCATCTACTCATGAACATACAGGCAGAGGTGGCATTCAAAAGAGGCACAGCCAGTACAGCACAGTCCCAGCCAGTCAGAATGAACATGACCTGAAGCGTGCACGATCATTGCATCAGAGTGCTGGCTGAGTGTCAGTGCTGTTCACACACACACACACACACACACGCACACACGCACACATGCAAGACAAGATTCTGTCATTTAAAAAAACAAAATAAAAATGGAACAATATTATGAACATTTTTGCCTTATTATTATTACTATTTTACACAGCAAAACTTCTTAAATTCCAACTGTGATATGTCTCATTCATTTTGAAGAACCAGATGAACTGACATTTATTCAACAGTACCCTATTGATGGCCTTTTCCTTTGTACCGGTTTCTGTTACTGTGAATAAGGCTGTATCTAATATTCTTGTACATTGGTACTGCTGCTTTGATCTCTAGGAATGGAACAGGAGCTTGAATGATGGTGTCAAATTGCTTTTCAAAGTTCTGTGACGATTTGCATTTGTATCATCAGGATTTAAAGATATCTTTTCCTCTACATCTCACCCAGTGGCAAGTGGCTTTCTGAATTGCCCACATAATAGGTATAAAGTAATAATTTGCATTTCCAAAACTATGAGGACTTGAATGCCTTCTCACATGGTGGCCATTTGGACCCTCTCTTTATATCTTTGCTCATTTCTCTGTGGCGTTGTTTGCATCCTTGCCAACATGTAAGACCTCTTTTGCATAGTGCAGATATTAAGCCTGTGACTATATTCAAAAATTTTTTTCTTTGTCTTTGCCATTTATTTGATTTAGGTTATCTCTTGCCATTCCAAGATGTCAGGACGATAAGCACGAGCTCGCTCTCTCATCTTTCTTCACATCTGTCCCTCCCTGCTCCTCCTCCTCTCCTTTTTCCTTTCTTTCCCATCTTTCCCTCTCTATATTTGTGTGTTCCTATTTTCCTTCCTTTCTATCTTCCTTGAGGTCCCTTTTCTCTGTCTCCTGCTATCTATCCCCCTCACCTACCTCCTCACTTCCCCAGCTCCATGCACTAATTTTAGGGGCAGAAAGCATTGCTTTTTCTGCTTGTGTCACTTACAAAGCCAAGACTGACACAAGAGGTGACTGGGGAAGCCCAGGGAAGGATTAAACTGGCATGTTTTCAAAAATTGGCTGAATTTGAGATCCCTTGGGAAGTTTTTCTTTTAATATGGTTTAATAAAGTTTTTCTTTTAATCCTTCTTACCTACCTTTGGAGATTCGGATTCCATAGGTCTGGCGTGGGGTGTCAATGATTCCTGGAAAGATTTTAAATCTTTCCAGGTGACTCCAGTATACTACAAAGGCTGGCAATCTGACTTAGCACTGGGTCAGGGGAGTTGGACAAGTGCTCACCCGTAGGGTAGATGGCTTGGGCAACTGAACAAGCCAAGTCAGATAACTAATTTCAACAACCACCCAGCTCAGCACAGGACAGCATGAAGACTTGCAGTGGAGTTGAAACAATGTCCTCTACAGGACTGATGCTTATTTCTAATAGCAGCTCAGTTTACATGCAATTGCAGTGTGGCAAATGGCCACTGGGGGGAAGTGTGGACACGCGTGGCTCAGACCACTTGGTGTGTAAATCAGGCCCGACCCAGGCAGGACCCTGACTCCAAGCAGGCTGCCAGGTGACCCCAACACCTTCCTCCCCAGTCCCCAGAACCTGGCTCCCAGATCACTAAAGTTCACCATGTATTGTGCAAGAATCATCTCATGTGGAACACTGTCTTGGGTTACTTCAGTTCATCTTCATGGCAATCCAAGGTGGGATATTATTTCTAGTCTACTAAAGAGGAAGTTACTGTTTAGAGAAGCTAATTAATTTCCTAGGGGTGGCAGAGCCAGAATTGAGATGTAAGCCTGTATGATGCTGAGCAAGATGTTCCTTACATCCAACTGCTGCTTCATACAGGTATCATTTGGTTGATTCTGGACATATTTATAAGTGCTAATTTACCATTTTATTTATGCAGGCTGATTACTCCTTCCTTCCTTTCTTTTTAAAGGGATCAATAAGAATAATTAAGTTAGCAGGAAAATTTAGAGCCCAAAGTTGGTTTGCGTTTTAACAGGACACTCTGAAGAAATGAAGACGGAATGGCTGATGGTGACATAGTGGCCATGGGATTGCCTATGCCACACATCTAGGCCAAGGGGTCACAATGATAGTCTGTGGACCAAATGCAGGATTTTATTTGGCTAACATGATGGGTTTTATTTATTTATTTATTTTGGCACTGGAGATTGAACCCAGAGGCACTTAACCACTGAACCACATCCCCAGTACTTTTTTTGTATTTTATTTAGAGACAGGGCCTTGCTAAGTTGCTGAGGCTGGCTTTGAACTGGCGATCTTCCTGCCTCGGCCTCCTGAGACGCTGGGATTATAAGCGTGCGCCACAGAGCCCAGCTACATGATGGTTTTTAAAAACCTGATTTTCAGTGGGACACTTGCCCAGCAGCTTACCATAGTGCCCACTGTCACCTTTTCTTTACATCTTCAGGCTTCACTCATGGATGCACCTGCCCACATTTGCTGAGGTCAGCACTGAATGATGGTCCCATCAAAACTGCTGCAAGATGAGGGCTGCCCTGCACCCTTACCTCCTTCCCCTGGCTCTGTTTCCTTCCCAGGTGTCTATGTCATCGTCACACTAGCTGCTGTAGCCAGAGAGCCTCACACCTGTGATGGTGAATCGGTCCATCCACTCTGCTGCCTCTAGCACCCAGACCAGCCCTAAGTTTGCCAGGGCTAAATTTAACCTGCAGCTGCTTCATCAGATGCTCCAGTATTTTCAGCCGAGGAGCCTAGGGTGACTGAGCTGGAAGTGACTGGGGGCTACTGCCAGGGCTCACACCCAGTGTTTTGGATTGAAATCAGCATCCGGGTTGTTCCAAGATCTTGCTCTTTCCCCTCCCTTCCTTTTTTCTTAATTGGAACTGAGGAGAAGGGAAGAGACAGAATTGGCAGAGAGTGAGACAACAGAAGACAGACCCTGGGGGCCCTCTGAGTTTGCTGTCCTTCTTCCCTTCTCCATAGACAGCCAGGACCACCAACCTCCCTGGTTGGTGGCAGAGGGGAGGGTATGGGCTGCATTGCGCAGCGATGGGCTGCCAGCTGGCCTGTTCTTTTCCAACTTGTGGGTCCCTGAGTTACTCACTGTCCAGGGTAGCTGCCAGCCCTGCTCTGAGCTCCAGTGTTCTTCATGTGTCATCCAGTGTCCTTTTCTGACCTGAGCATCCACGGGCAGGCCTGTGTTCCTGAAAGCTCTGGGCAATGGTTCTCTGAAAGTTCCCCACTGGCATGTGCTGGGGAACTAGTCTCTCTGGCTAAAGGAGCAGATGTATGTGTGAAGCCACAGGCTCTTGGTGGCATTTACAAACAGAAGAGGAAAACAGACCCAGAAATGGGGTGGATGGCATTGAGGGGAGTAGAGAGAGGTGAGGCACAGAGAGGGAGGAGGCTACCCCTAGGCCCTCCTCTGTGGGGTGGAGGTGGGGCTGGCCAGTCTGTGGGAACCACCCTGGCTTGTGTCAACTGATGGCTTTGGCAACAGGCTGTCAGATATCATCAAACTTCCTGTGAATCCAAGTGAAACAGGCCCTCCCTCTCTCTAGATCCTTTTTATCCTGGGTAGAAGTCCTGACCTGTGTGTCCAGTGCCTGACACTCAGGATGCTTAGAAGGTGCCCACTGGATGGCACCTCCATCCCTCAGCTACTACAACTGAAGGACCTCAGGGATCCTGTTCGAACCTGGTCCTATTAGAGACATGCTGCAACTCTCAGGGGTTGTTAGTTTTATGTCTGGGTCTCTGACGATTTCTTATGGGCCCCCAGCATCCTTTTCTCTGTCACATTAATGTTAAAAGTGGCTAAGAACCAGGACTCTGTACCAGGCACTAATCTTAAACACTTTTCACATATTAACTCAATTACACTTGCACCAACCCTATATGAGATAGGCACTGCTATATCCCCATTTCACAGATGACACCACTGTGACTCAGAGAGGTTAAGTAACTTACCCAAGGACACACAGAATTTGGATCTGGATCTCCAGAGCCCATTCTCCAAATCACTGTGCATCCTGCCTCTCACAGCACCTCATTGGACCTACTTGTCTCTTGTCTACCTCCTGAGCCAGATTGTGAACGACTTGATGATAAGAATTGTTTTGCTTCCCCTTGGGTCTCAGGATTTATCCCAGAATTTATCACAGTAAAAGATCAAGCAAATGTTTCTGGAATGAATGTGTGAATAAAGGAAAAAAGAGAAGTGCCCGTTAAATCACTGTTCCTTACCCTGCGTTTCTTAGAACTGATGTCTCTGAGGGGGTTGTGATTACAGAGTGGGCCATTTTGGCTCCTAGGGACACCGGGACGGGGCGATCCTAGCATCTCTTGCCATGGTGAGAACCCTCCTGGCTCCTTCCCCGCCTCTTTATCCCGCCTATGTGGTCGTGCCGACGCAGCACTGCAGAGCAAATGCCTGGACTGATTGTTTTGGCGACTGTCCCACAGGCTGCCCGGCACGCAGGGCATCCAGCTGACTCCGGTGGCTGGGGCGGCGGCGTCACCCTAGCGCGGTGCCAGAGGCCGGGAGCGCAGCGAGGGCTCCTGGCTTGTGTGTTGTTGGGGTCCAGGCCTCGGCCAACGCTGGAGGTCTGTCAGCCTCCTGTTTTCTGAGGCAGAGGCGGTGGGCGGGGGACTCAGGTGCCTGCGAGTGAGGAGGGGCTGGCCAGGGGCGCGGAGGAGGCGTGGCTTGGGTTGGGTCTGTGCAAACAGAGGTGGAGATTTGCCTGAAGCGCCTGGACTGGAGCGCCGCAAGGGCGGGGCAGGGGATGCTGGAGGGGCGAGAGGGAAGCAGATAGCTTTTTAGAATACTCTGGAATTGAGGCCACGGGACTGAGTCTTTATATCCTCATTGTCACCAGTCATGGTTACATAACATATTGGCTGCCCCGGGGATAAGGGCATGACCTTGGCAACCAGTTCGCTTTGTAGACACAATTCCCAGGAAGGAGGTTTTTCGAGCCGTCAGCAAGCGGCACACCCACATCTGGGAAATGGGGTGCTGGGTCTTAAAGAAGCATCTGGGGGAGGCACCACGGTATCTGCTGACTGCCAGACACATTCACCCCGAAGATGGCAAAAGAAGCAGCCAAAGCTTAAAGAAACAAGTAGAATCACGCGAAACAGAATGGCCCTCAAAGTGTGGTGGTCACCAGTAGCACTTGGGACGTGTTAGAAATGGATACTCAGCAACCCCAGACCTACTGAGTCAGCTGTGGGAACCCGGGCGGAATCTGTTAACAAGCCCTCTGGGTGATTTTGATGCAAATTAAAGTTTGAGAACCACAGTTCCATGCTATCCCATTGGCAGGACTAAAGAAGTATTGAGTTCTGATAACCTGATTACAAGGCGTGGCCCATGCCTGCAATCCCAGCGGCTACGGGCTGGGGCAGGAGGATGGTAAGTTCAAAGCCAAAGCCAGCCTCAGCAATTTAGCAAGGCCCTAAGCAATTTAGGGAGACCTTGTCTCAAAATAAAAAAAAAATAGTAACAAGGGCCAGATATGTGGCTCAGTGGTTAAGCGCTCCTGGGTTCAATCCCTGGTACCAGAAAACAAACAAAAAAACCCCAAACCAAGCAAAAACTACTACAGATTGGACTCTAACCTCGCCTTCTTTCCCACCCGGATGGAAACTCTGGACAAAGTCTGAGAGTATTAAAGAAAAACAAAGCACACTTAGCCATTAGCCAATCATTGCGATGTCCAAAACTCATGCTTCTATAAGAGAATCAGAAGGTATGTTCCTTATCCAAGGTTTGTTACAACTGCTAATGAGCAAAATAATGAGATTAGACTGGTGCCCTTCCATCTTTTCCAAATTATAACATGTTAATATAACCAACGGATTAAATTAGAAATCATGATTTGCCACCACACAACACTCAATACACAATTGCTGCTTAGAGGCAACAATTAGCCTTGGAAATTAAAGATTAAAACAGCACAGTATTTATACCCTCAAGGAAAATAGTGTATTCAAAGAAGCTCCAAGTAAGATAACACATGTGAAGAAAATGTTAATTTAGATAGATTGATAATTTAAAAATCAACATAGTCCATCTTTTGGATCATTTATGTAAAACTGTTAGCAAGTGTTCCAAGTTCTAACACCTGACTATTCAAGACAAATTATTAATTTGCTAAAATTTTAATTTTTCTTAATCAGGGAAGTTTGTGCCTAGTGGGTTGTCTTTTGTTTGTTTTTTCTAATTAACATGCTCTTTTACTTTCCCTTTGCCAGGTATCCCCTACTTATTCATTTATTTTTCAGTTTTTCTTTATCACTTTGTCTTGCATCTTTTTTTGTGTGTGTGTCTGTGGTACATAGTTAGGTTTGTTTTTAAGCCAATCTGACAGTCTATGTTTTGTTTTTCTTTCTTTTTAGATACTGGGGATTGAATCTGAGGCCACTGAACTACATTCCCAGTCCCTTTTTATTTTTGATTCAGAGACAGAGTCTTGCTAAGTTGCTGAGGCTAGCTTTGAACTTGTGATCTTCCTGCCTCAGCCTCCCTAGTTGCTGGGATCATGGGTGTGCATCACAGCACCTAGCTCAGTCCATGTCTTTTAATGGGTTAATTCAGCTTATTTACATTTAATTATAATTAGTAATCTACTCTTCTATGCATGTTTATTATTCGTATCACATTGCTGTTTCCTTTTTATCCTCTTATCTGTTTTTAATCAAATTACCATTAATTCCCTTTCCCTTGTTAATTTAATTGGTATACAACAAACAACACATTTTATAGGGTACAAGTTCATAAGTTTTGACCTACATATATGGCCTGAAACTACTACTTAAATCAGGATAATAAATATATCTACCCCCTAAAATTTTCCTAGGTCCCTTTTGTAATTTTTTCCCTCCGTACCCCACCCCTGAATCTCCAGGCAGTTAATGCTTAACTTTATTACTATGGTTTGCAGTTTAACAATTTTATGTGTTTTTGTTTGGCTTCTTTCAGTTGTTGTCAGCATCATAATCTGTTTTTGAGATTCATCAATGGTGTCATGTGTAACAACAGCTTATGAGTGGTATTTCAGCAGTGGATACCCCCAGTTGGTATATCCATTCACCTATTGAATATTTGGGTTGTTCGTTGATTTTGCATATTACAAATAAAGTTTCCATGAACATTCATGTGCAGGTCTTAGTGTGGATGTTTGCTTTCATTTCTCTTGGCTATATATGTAGGAGTGGAATGGTAGTAGTATGGTTAACATTTCAGAGAATTTTCATACTGTTTTCTAAAGTAGTTCCATTTTATAACTATGGTCAATGTATGCAAATTGTAGTTCCTTTCACTTCACCAAACCCAGTATGTTAAGTCTTTAATCTTCATCCCTTCACTAGGCATATAATGCTATCTCATTGTGGTTTGAATTTGCACTGCCCTAATGATTGATCACATTGAGCATGTTTTAAAAAGTATTTATTGGGGCTGGGATTGTGGCTCAGCGGTAGAACGCTTGCCTCGCATGCGTGAGGCCCTGGGTTCGATCCTCAGCACCACATACAAAGCAATAAAATAAAGACATCATGTCCTTCTACAACTAAATATATATATATATATATATATATATATATATATATATATATATATATATATATATAAAATAGATTTAAAAAAAAAAAGTATTTATTGGCCATATGTATCTTTGACCTGTTTGGATCTTCTGCCCATTTTTTAAAAAATGGTGGCTTGTATTCTCATTCGTTTTGAGAATTCATTATATATTCTGAATATGTAAGTCCTTTTTTAGATATATAACTTGTAAATATTTTCTGTTAATCAGTTGTCTTTTCATTCTTAAGAGTATCCTTCAAAAGGCAGAGATCTTTATTTTTAGTGAATAAAAATATTCCCATTTTATGGACCGAATATTGAGTATCACAGTTAAGAAATCTTCACCTGGTGGAGGGGAAGAATAGAAGTTCACTGGATTCAACAAAGGGGAATGAAGGGAGGGGAGGGAGGCTGGGAATGGGAAAGACAGTAAAATCACTGGGACAGAACTTTCCTATGTTCACATATGAATACACGACCAGTGTAACTCCATATGATGGACAACCACAAGAACGGGAAGTTATTCTCCATGTATGTACGAAATGTCAAAATACAATCTGCTGTCCTGAATATCTAAAAAGAAAAAAATTTTAAAAAGTGGAAAAAAAATATTCACATAACACAAGGTCACAAGGATTTTCTCGTAGGTTTGCTTCTAGAAATGTTATAGCCTTAGGTTTCACGTTCAGGTCTGTGATGGGTTTTGAGTTAGGAAAGTTTCCATTTCCAGTGGTCTTTACTCCTCTGCAGGTCTGCACTTCCACTGGGCCTCATTTTCCTTCCTTGTTCTTACCTCCCTGAAGGGGGTCAAGGATTTCCTGTATCATTTTTTTGCAGTGTGGATCTGCTGAAGACAAATTCTTTCAACTTTATATGTCTCAAGATGTTTTTATTTCACTTTCATTTTTGACAGATATTTTTGCAGAGCGTAGACAATGTTTTTTCTTTCAGTACTTCAAAGATATTGCTTCAATGTGTTTTACTTACGTTGCTTATAATAAAAACATGTCAAAATGCTTATCTTTGTTCCTCTGATGGTAGAAGTGTCTTTTTTATCCCTCTGGCTGATTTTAAGATTTTTCTCTTTAATATGGGTTTTCAGAAATTTGGTTATCATGTGTCTTGATACAATTTTTTTTCATGTTTCCTGTGCTCAGGGTTTGTTGAACTTCTTGGATCTGTTTGTTTATATATATATATATATATATATATACATATATATATATGTATATATATATATATAAATATTTTTTTTCTTTTTTACCAAATTTTGAAAAGATTTCAGCTATGATAGATTCATAAATATTTATTCTGTCCCTTCCTCTCTCTCCTCTATTTTTAAAATTTATTTATTCTAATTAGGTTTACATGACAGCAGAATGCATTTTGATTCATTGCACACAAATGGAGCACAACTTTTCACTTCTCTGGTTGTACACAATGTAGAGTTATACCATATGTGCAGTCATACATGAACCTAGGGCATTGCTGTCCATCGCATTCCACCATCTTTCCTGCCCCCATGTCCCATCCCTTCCCTCCTCTCCCCTTTGACCAAAGTTTCTCTATTCTTCCCATGCCCCCTCCCACATTATGGATCAGCATCCACTTATCAGAGAGAACATTTGGACTTTGGTTTTTGGGATTGGCTTACTTCGCCTAGCATGATATCCTCCAACTCCATCCATTTACCTGCAAATGCCATAATTTTATTCTCTTTTAATGCTGAGTAATATTCCATTGTGTATATATACCACAGTTTCTTTATCCATTCATCTATTGAAGGACATTTAGGTTGGTTCCACAGTTTAGCTGTTGTGAATTGTGCTGCTATAAACATTGAAGTAGCTGTGTCACTGTAGTATGCTGTTTTTAAGTCCTTTAGGTATAGACTGAGGAGTGGGATGGCTGGGTCAAATGGTGGTTCCATTCCAAGTTTTCTAAGGAATCTCCCTACTGCTTTCCAGATTGGTAGCACCAATTTGCAGTCCCACCAGCGATATATGAGTGTGCCTTTTCCCCTACATCCTCACCAACACTTGTTGTTTGTATTCTTGATAACTGCCATTCTGACTGGAGTGAGATGAAATCTTAGAATAGTTTTGGTTTGCATTTCTCTCATGGCTCCTCTCCTCTTTTGAGACTTGAATTATACCCATGTTAGGAAGCTTGGTGTTTTTACAAGTTCAATTGTGCTCTATTGATTTATTTTTGAGTGTATCTTTTCCCTATATTTTATTTTGATTAATGTTCACTGTTATGTCTTTAAATTTACTAGTCTTTTCTCTGTAGTATCTAATCTGATTTTAATCCATCTAGTGTATTTTTAACTCCAGATATTGTAATTCTAATCTCAGGAAATTCAATTTGAGTCTCTTAAAAGTGTGTCCCACATTTCTACTTAACATAGTCAATATTTCCTCTAACTTTCTGAATATGCAGAATATAGTTGTAACTGTTTTATTATCCTTTTCTGCTAATTCTAGCACCTGGGTCCATAAATTTGAAAGCAGAAAATACTTACCAGAATGAACTCTTGCTCTGCATTTAGAAATTAAAACCCATATCTGTAAGATTGTAAAAGAAAAACAAAACTCCTTTTCAAAAGCCAGTTAGAGCCCGGAGTGGTGGCTCTGGCCTATTAATCTAAGCTCCTCAGGAGGCTGAGACAGGAGGATTGCAAGTTCAAAGCCGGCCTGGACAATTTAGTGAAACCCTGTCCCAAAATAAAAAAATAAGAAAAGAGCTGGGCAGTGTAGTTCAGTGGTACAGTGCCCCTGGATTCAATCTTCAGTACTGGAAAAAAAAAATCAATTAGATCTCGAATATTTATCTCCTGTGTAATATGGCCTTTAGAACCTCTAAAGACCTTTAATGCTAATTAACCTTCAAGAGTAGTGGTAGTAAAATTGAAAACTGTTACTTCAGAGCAATGTGGATGATTGTTCCTCTATGCCCCTGTATGCATGCCTCAAGGCAAGTGTACCAGGAAATGTGATGAATTCTTACCTTCCAGAATGTTGCTAGGGATTTACTATCAACAGGACTGGAAATGGATCTGAACATCAAAGTCCAGGTGTTCAGTGTTCACACAGAACAAGACGGCATGCACATTGGGACTCAGGTTTCTCAGGGGTTTGGACTGGAGAACGTCAGAGGAGCTGGAAGCCTCAGGAAGAACAGGACAGATTTTGGAACATCAATTTTACCTCTTGGTAAAGTTTTCAAACACTGGTTAAAACAAACAGATATTATGGTATAAAATGAAAAATTTGCAGATCTTTAAAATAAAATGTTTTAAAGTTTGCCTACATATTAGGTACATTTTTTTTTTTTTAAATATTTTTTTAGTTGTAGATGGACACAATGTCTTTATTTTTTATTGCTTTGTATGTGGTGCTGAGGATCGAACCCGGGGCCTCACGCATGCGAGGCAAGCGCTCTACCCCTGAGCTACAATCCCAGCCCCTATTAGGTACATTTTTATAATTAATTTTTTTTTTTACTTTTTAATTTTTTTGTGGTACCAGGGATCAAACCCAGGGCCTTGCACATGCTAGGAAAGCATTCTAACACTGAGCCACACCTCCAGCCTAAGATAAAATATTTAGACTTAGAAGAAACACTGAGCCTTGGGCTACTTTAGGCCCTGCCTTCTAGGAGCAGGGAGTTATGACTATTCTTCCACATGCATGCTGTTACTTCAGTAAAAAGAGCAAGAAATCTTGCTCTAAAACCATGGTGCCCCTAAAAAGGGAGGGAGGGAGCTCCTTATGGAAGGCCTGCACCTGTGCAGCGGGCTTGGTGAGAGATGCTGATAGGCCAAGCCCATGCAGACATCCTCCAGAGATACCAAAATGAGAGCAAGACCCTTTCACACACTCATCCATCCATCCATCCATCCGTCCGTCTGTCCATTTATCCATCTTTTAAGCATTTTTTAAATGCCACCTGTGTTTCAAAGATTTCCAGTAATGGAAAAGAAACAGACTATGTTCTCAAGGAATTCAATGTCTCTTGCAGGAATTCTCCAGGTTCTTCCTGCTCCAACATATATAATTTTAAAAAGTCCCTTGATCCATGCCAGACATGATTCCAAGTGATTTACATGAAGTAACTCATTTAATCTTTGTAACAACTCTATGAATGCAGATGCTGCTGTCATCCCCATCACAGCCATTGAGCAGGTGGATGTGCTCTCCAGGCTGACAATCATTGTCCAGTGGGACAGACATGTCTATAAAAAATTAAAACACTATGAGGGTGGGGTTGTGGCTCAGTGGTAGAGTGCTTTTCCCTCATGCTTAAGGCCCTGGTTTGATCCGCAGACCACAAAAACTAAAACAGAAACAACAAATTATAACACTATGGTATAAGGGTAAGAGCTGTGGGACTATTTCTAAGGTAATGCAGACCCCTGATTCCAGACTGACAGAGTTTATAAACCCCACTGTGGAAATGGCTTCCCTTTCTGTTTATTATCACAGAATCTGTGCCTAATATGTAACTTTTCACAGCATTTGACTGATTCTGAACAACATCAGTCCGAAGCATTCCTCAGCTCACAGCATCTCATCTGTCTTTGGCCAAGATGAATGGTAGGGGAATATTATATAATGCACCAGCATTTACCTCCTGACCATTTCTGAAAACAAGTTCTAGTTCTATTTCTCTTTTTACCCCAGCTTTATTGAGGTATAACTGACAAATAAAAATTAAATATAGGGGCTGGGATTGTGGCTCAGTGGTGGAGCGCTTGCCTCGCATGTGTGAGGCACTGGTTTCGATCCTCAGCACCACATATAAATAAATGAATGAATAAAGGTCCATCAACAACTAAAAAAAAAAAATAAAAAAAATTAAATATATTACAACAAACAATGCGATATTTTGCTTAGCTCTGTTTCTTAGGACAGCTTTTAATGTTCTGTGTTGGGGACGTTAACAGCCATTATATGGAGAAATAAAAGGGGATCATTTTTTAATAAATTTGGTGAATAAACTTTAACAAAGGCTTCTTTATTAGGGAATTTTCTCAGAATAATTTGTATGCTAATGTGTCTTATGAATCTTAGTGGGGATGGCTCTTTGGCATTTTCCAAGTTGTTTTGCCTTGTTTGTTTTTGGTTCTGGGGATGGGAGCCAGGGGTGCTCTACCACTGAGCTATCCCAAGCTCTTTTTATTTTTATTTTTTATTTTGCAGGAGGATCTCATGAAGTTGCCCAGGCTGGCATTGATTGAACTTTCCATTCTCTTGCCTGAGTCTGATGGGTGTGTGCCACCACGCTTGCTTGACACTATCCTTGATGGCCACATCATAACACTGCATTGGAATGGCTGGGGAAGCTCAGGTGTCCCACAGTTATAATGAGCTTGGTCCTTCTTTCCAGGCTGGCTTTCCAATTGCCTGTACCTGGGCTTCTCCACTGCCCCGTGTCTTCCAGCCTTCTCCATGGTGAGGTGCTCACCTTCCTCTGGTCACTCCTCTCGGGGCAGCTCCTCTGTGCCAGTGTTCCTCCTAATGTGTGGGGTTCAGAACTGAGGATAGTAGCCATCCAGGGGTCTTTGGGTTAATTCTAATGGGCACCTTAGGAACCCTGTGGACACTCTTTTTTTGTTCCTTTATTTCCATACTGACAGGAAGAGTTAATCAATCCTCGGTACGGAAATGATGGATATTAAGAGGCTTTTGGAATTCGGAGCAGTTCAGAGGACAAATAGAATGATTTGTGTTTTTGAAGGTGTAAGATGTCTTGAACATTTGAGAACTATTAGGTGCAAAGCACTCCAGAGGACAGACAGGATCTGAGCATTCGTCTCTCTCTCAAAGAGCTAATTGTTGAACTAGGGAGGTGTTAACAGAAAAGGCCAAAATTACAAGAGAGCATTACCCACCATCAAACTATGCAGATTAACTAGAGCCGTAGGAACTAAAGGAAGATTCACTGCTAGCCATCTTTATGTTTCCTCCATGGAATCTCATGCATATCCTGAGGATGAACAAACCTTGCGGATGGGCTAAAAGAGGTGGGCCTTGCTTGAAGAGTCTCTGTGCTCCCAAATAGCCTAGCAGCAAAGTGTATTTTTGACCATGGAATGTTTTTCCCAGTGATATTTTAAAAAATTAGATATGTGTTTTCTAGAAGAAGGTAATGTTTACTCCAAGTCAGAAATCAGGGGACAACTGGAGTCGATCTCTACAAAAGTCATGTGTTTAAATGCCAAGACCAAATAAATTATTGGGTTTTTTTTAAGAGTACAAAGTATTATTAAAGAATAGTATTTATTAAAGAATAAATTAAAGTATTTATTAAAGAATAAATTAAGGAATGCAAATACTCTCTTCTTTTTTTTTTTTTTTTTTGGTACTGGAGATTGAACTCAGGGGCACTTGACCACTGAGCCACATCCCCAGCCCTATTTTGTGTTTTATGTAGAGACAGGGTCTCACTGAGTTGCTTAGCACCTCGCCATTGCTGAGGCTGGCTTTGAACTCGCGATTCTCCTGTCTCAGCCTCCCTAAGTGCTGGAATTACAGGCTTGAGCCACTGCGCCCGGTTGCAAATGCTCTCTTCTAAGGCAGCTTTCACATTAAAGGCAAGTCAGTGTGGTGGGCAAGAGCATGGATGTTGGGTGAGACTATCTTGTTTCTGTCCTTGTTCCTCTAATTATTGAGTGACTGACCATGGCTTACTTTCTTAATTTCTCAGAGGCAGCCTGCTTGCCTGCCTGCCTGCCTTCCTCCTTCCTTCTTTCCTTCCTCCCTCCCTCCCTTCCTTCCTTCCTTCCTTCCTTCCTTCCTTCCTTCCTTCCTTCCTTCCTTCCTTCCTTTCTTCCTTCCTTCCTTCTTTCCTTCTTGCCTGCCTACCTATCTTTTCCATCTTCCTTCCTTTCTTTTATTTAAAAAATATGGGGTACTAAATAGTGTGACCCCCTAGGCTTGGCAGGAATGGTAACAGGTTTCTGAACACAAAGTACTCACACTGCTTAGGAAAACCCTGTTTATTATTTATTTATAACAAATTGCTATTTATTGTCATTATTTATTGTCTTTGTCCGTTTCTGAGGGACTGGACTTCAGAAGCAGCTTAGCTGGGAGACTGGCTGGAGATTTTTCATGAAGCTACAGTTGGTTCTCTGCTGGTGCTGAGTCATGTGGAGGCTCACCTGGGCTAGAGGACCCATCTCCAAGGCGGCTCTCCTGGTTGGTGAGCTGAACCCTGCTGCTAGCGGGAGGCCTCAGTTCACCTTGGCAGGGGTGTCTCTGCGGGGTGGTAAAGAACCTCACACCATGGTGGCCAACTCCCCCTAGAGTCAGAGATCTAAGAGGCCAGGTGGCACTGTAATACCTATTGTGGCCTGACTTTGGGAATCACACGCTGTCACTTCTCCTTTATTCAGTGAGGGCATGACTGTGAGGAGGTGGCTATCAGGGGTGTCATCTTGGAAGCTGGCTACTGCAGCCTTCAAGGAGATCCTGTGTCCTATTATGTGAACTGACGTTAGGTAAAGGACACCTGAATAAAGAGTACTGTAAAATTCTGCAGTCTCAGCATTGTTTTCTAGAAGGAGAGTTTTATAACAGGACTCCACTAATGTAGAGCACATCAGGTGCTTTGGTTTGGGCTTTCTTGAAAGAAGAACCTGAAACGCGGTCTTGGGTACCAGGAGTTTATTGGGAAGTAGGAGGGAGGGAATAGGGATGGTGAGCAGGGAAGGAAGAAGAGCCAGTATGGGGGTTGCTGCTTCAGCCACTGTGGACTTGATCGCTCTGGGACCTTCTAAGAGGGCTACAGAAGGCCTCCCAGCATTGTCCTGCAGAAGCATGGGAGGCCTGCACACACTGGTTTCACACGCCAGGGTTTCCCCTGGGGGCTTAGCTTCCCTGACACTTTAGATCTGGACTTGCACTCTGGCTGGGGGTCTCCATGGTGTTGGAGAAGGTCCAAGAGGAAGCAGAACTCTTGGCTCTTGCTGGAGGGAGGATGCTGTGACCACAGGGTGAGTCTGAGCCCACCCAGCTGCGGTGGAAACCAGAGGAGGCTGAGGGACTAGACAGGGATGCAAGAGGCACCATCATCGCGTCATCGCATTCTCAGGCGCTGGGGTTTGGAGGATGTTAGTTCAGCTCCCAGGGAGCAGGTGTCAAGACCTGCTGAGAAGGAGAAGTGAATGCGGGAATATGCCTTGAGGACAGTGGGAGGGAGCTGGCAGAGGCTGGGAAAGCCCAGGACAGTGATGCAGTCTGACCCTGGGGAGGAGAGAGAGAGGAAGTACCGAGGGGCTGAAGGAATCTTAGACTGTGATGCAGGTCTAGGAAAGTTTCAGCCAGGCCAATGCCAAGGCTTCAAGCCAAAGTCTCCCATTGGCGGAGTCTTGGGTTTGGCAGCCCAGGCCAACTCTGTGTCCAGCTGGCGTGAAGCGTGGCCTTAGTGCGAACATGGTGGTGGGTCAGAGCACCTCAGCTGGACAGTCAGGCAGTGGCCCTGCCTCCCTTACAGGTGGGAAAGGCACATTTCTCATTGCCACAGGAGTGTCATTCCTGGACAGCTCAGGTAGCTCCCACAGGTGTGTGCTTGGGGGAACGAGAGCCAAGTACTCTGAGATACTAGAGGTCTCCTTCTTCTTTTTGTCATGTTGTCTGAAATTCTCCCACGAGGCACTAATTCCTGTGTTTCATTGTTGCCCTCTCTTCCAGGTCACCTCTGGGAGAAATAACAGGCCGAGTCACCAGTGCTTGAGTATGAACAAATCATTCAAGTGCTTTTAATCTACCACAGAGAGAAGGGATCTGGGACAACACAAGGGCATGTGAAATTTGGGCAAGTAGAACCTAAGGGACTCAGATATGAAGCCCTGGGGACCACACACACACACACACACACACACACACATGCGTGCGTGCACGGGCTCACCTTCGGTAGTGTCAATGGCTCACTCCTGCTAGAAATGGAACAAAACCAGCATCCAGACTGCAGTAAAATAGCCAGTGAAATGTGCTTCCAGTGAAGTGTCTGTTCGGTACCACTGTTCCCTACGACCTGAAGTTTTTGAAGAGGGATGTATTTTTCTGGGTGGTTTGAGAAATTAAGTAAATGTGGTCTAAGTGGCTAGAATATCCGCGTAGAGAAAGGGAGCAGGAGATCCTCAGGGTTCCCAGCAGGTGATCTGTTAGCGGTGTACTGGTAGCCACCTGCATCACGAGATGGAAATCCGGCTCTTCCTCCCCTCCCAGGTCCCCAACTGCAGACCAAGTGACCCAGAATTTCTAAGCCAGGAATTAGTGCTTGGACAAGTATTTCTGGTGAGTTTTGTGAAGACTAGAATTTGAGAGCCACCGGTTCAAGGATAATTATAATGGCACAAAGGACGCAAAGACCACAGCTAGTGGAGTTGAGCTCTAACACATAATCAAGATGTTCCCTATCTTATTTTCAGAATTTCAGATGCCAGCTGCCTCCAACTTCTGTGTCCTTGAAATTCCAAACTCAATCTGTCCATGGCCAAATACATGATCACCCGGCCATTGCAGAGACTTCTCCAGCAGGCCCCCACCCCATGGTGAAAGACCACTCCATCCTTTTGGTTTGCTCAGACCAGGCACATCTGCCTTCTCTCCCTTTTCCCCTCCTCTTTCTCTCTCCCCATATTTATCCAATTAGCTCAGTTTCAAAACATAGCCAGACTCATCTCAATGTAGTTCTCCCCTTCGCAGCTGTCCTAGCTTCCATGATCCTCACTTGCCTTTCTACAATGCCTTCTAACAGCCTCCCTGCTCCTGCCCTGGCACTCCCTCCCTCTACAACCACTGCAAGGCTACCCTCAGTAGTCAGAGTGACCCTCTGATCAAAGCTATCCATCAGCTCCACCCTTGTCTTCACCTAGACACCAAAGTCCTTAGAGTGCCTTGATCAGGACCCTAGCTACCCCTCATTGTCTACAACTTTCTCCAGTATTTCCTGTGCCTCAGCCACACTGGCTTCTTTGCTATTCTGGAGCACATTGAGGATGACCCTGCCCCAGGACCTTTGCACTGACTGTTCTTCCTGGACCATTTTTCCCTCAGATGTCTTAATAGCTCTCTCTCTCATATCCTTTACTTAAATGTTACCTTCTAAGTAACATTTAAATAGTGGCCCACACTATTTAAAATTGCAGCCCTTCACAGTCTGCCTTCCCTTTCCCTGTCTTGATTTCTTTTTCATAGCACTTGGACTTTTCTAATGTGCTATGTAATTTATTCATTTATTATGCTTATTTCCTATCTCTTCCCAATAGAAGGTGAGCTCTGCATAGGCAGAAATTTTTGGTTGGTTTTATTCACTGCTGTATCTCAGGATCTAGAACTATGCCTGGCACATGAGAGAGCCTCTGTATGTAATTGTTAAGTGAGTGACAGTGGTGTGGCATGTGCTTCAACAAAATGATTTCCTCATACAGAATCTGCCATATTGAGATTAAAAAAAAAAAAAAACAAAGGCCTACTGGCTTAGACCACCCACAGAACATACGAATCATTTCAAAATAGCTAGCAGGAAACCTATCCAGTGTATACTGAGGCTCTAGGAACTATCCCAAGATTGTTATTGGCATCATCTTTTTATTCCAAGAGTCAGCCCTGTGATGGGGGGTGGTCTACTTTTATCCTTGTTTTGCAAATGAGAAAGTTGAGGCTCAGACAGGTTAAGGACTTGCTTGAGGATACAGCTGAGAAGCCACAAAACAAAAGTCTGAATCTAAACTGGGGGAGTCCAAAGCCTGTGTGTTTACCCAGTAAGCACACCTGATGCTTCACAGTGTAGACCACCTCAAGGGGCCTAAGCTCCAGGCGTGCCTCTGTGGAAGTTCCCAAGCTCAGGGCTGGGGCTGTAGCTCAGGGGCAGAGCACTTGCCTACCTAGCATGTGTGAAGCTCTGGGTTCGATCCTTAGCACCACATTAAGATAAACATAAAATAAAGGCAAGCTGTCCATCTACAACTACAAACTTTTTTTTAAAAAGTTCCCAAGCTTAAAGCTGTGCTTCATACACTTTTAAAGATTTGTTTTGATGATACTAATATTACTTTGTTGTTTATTTAGCTAAGTGTTTCTGTTGGCATTTGTAGGAACATGTGCTCTCGTCCCTGTGAGCCTGAGCCTCTCGTCCCCTGAGGCTCTCAGAGTTTAGAACTTGTTGATTTCTTGGCTTTGCCAATTCTTTTTTTTTTTTTAATTTAATTTTTTTTTAGTTGTACATGGACATAATACCTTTATTTTTTGTGGTGCTGATGATCAAACCCAGTGCCTCACGTGTGCAAGGCAAGCGTACTACCACTGAGTTACAACCCCAGCCCCTTGGCTTTGCCAATTCTTAAGGCTGCTCAAAGGAATCCTGTAACTTCAAAGACTCCTGCTTGTTCCCATTGGACTCTTAGATCCCCTTGGGGCCCCTCTGAAGGCATTTATCACAGGCTGTATTATTATTGTATTTATTCTACTGAATTCAAGTCAATGGGTTTCTTGAGCATCCCAAGAAAATAGGCTGCTATAGGCTTTGCAGACAGGAGATGCATGGTTCTTGTCCCCTCAGGATCTCAGTGAAGCCAGTAGAATGATAGGAACCCTGTGGAGCCACAAGGAGACACTCCTCCCAGCTGAGCCGCAGCTGGATGAGCTTCTCTGGTGCTCAGTGGGCAGATTGTCCTCAGGAGGTGAAGCTGAGGCAGGCTTGAGGAAGTGCAAGGCTAGGGAGGCAGTGAAAGGGAGCCTGAGCCACATGCAGGGTGTGGTGACATGTGGTGTGTTGGGGGCACCATGTGAACGCAGTGCTGAGTAAAGGGTGGGAGTGAAAGGATTGTCTTTGAACTGTGCAGAGCTGGGGATGAAGAGCTGGGGAGTCTGTGACCCTGTGGAGGGTTTTGAAGGAGGTGGTGCGTGACCTGTTTGAGACTACGGTTCTACAACAGAGTGGGGTGGGTGGGAATCATGACCCACAGTGAGTGTGAATCCCCTTTTCCAGAGGAAACCTCTGCCCAGGGAAGAACATTCTTTATTCTTTATTTTTTTTAACTTAAAAACATTTAAGTTTAATAGTATATGTTAATTTTACAGAACGGTGGGTTTCATTGTGGTACCTGGTAATAATAATACTTCCTCTTGCTTCCTCTCCTTCCACCTGCTCCCCCTCTTTCCCCTTCTTCTACCCTATTGGTCTACTTTCATGATGTACCCCCTCCCCAATCCACTAGCTTTCACATATGAGAGAAACATGCTACTTCTCTATGGAGTATGGCTCCCTTCACTTAACATGATGTTCTCTAGTTCCTTCCATTTTCCTGCAAATGCCGTAATTTCATTCTTTTTTATGGCTGAGTAATATTCCATTCTAAAGAAAAATATACCACATTTTTCTTTCTTCATTCATCTGTTGATTTCATAGTCTGGCTATTGTGAGTTCATTAAGATAAACATGGGTATGTATATATCTCTAAACTATGCTGACTTTAATTCTTTTGGGTAAATACTAAGGAATGGTATAGTTGCTGGATCATATGGTGGTACTAGCTTTAGTTTTTTCAGGAACAGAATGGACTCTCCATATTGATTTCCATTGTGGCTGTACTAATTTACCTTTTTACCAACAGTGCATACGAGTTTCCTTTTCTCCACATCTTCACCAGTATTTATATTTATTTGTATTCTTTATGACGGGCATTCCTGGGCAGGTCATTTCTTACTCACATTCTGTGCTCTGGAGGGCTGGGTTTGGAGCGAACCCTCGATGAATACATAGTGAATAAGCATATGTTTACCTCCATCCCACTTATTATTTCTGTGGGTTTTTCTTTTTGCATGGAGATTTTCTTTTAAGTAGAACAATTGGGGCTAGGGGCAGATACTAGAAAAGTTCTCTGATCTCCCATTGACTCTATGCTGGCCAGCAGTTGTGGGCCACAAGGCTTGTTTCTTTGCACGTTGATCCATTCACTGTGAGATAAACAAAATTCCTCTTTCAAGCATTCTTTTTGAAACGTTTGACTGCTCTGGGCAGATTCCTGGTCAAAAGAAACACATTTGGTAGATGACTAATAATGGGAATAGGTAAAGGGCTGTGGAAATGGAATCACTCAAGGCCAGAATGGTCAGGTATTTAGGTGACCAATACTACTTACTGCCCTCAGAGGCAAAAGGGATGTCACAAAACAGATAGATGTTCTTGAATCCTGGGTCTTGTAATTTTTTCAGTCATAGTCAATTTATAAGTTCAAATAGAAGCTGGGTGTGGTTGCACACACTTGTAATCCCTGAAGCTTGGGAGGTTGAAGCAGGAGGATCTCGAATTTAAAGCCAGCCTCAGCAACTTAGTGAGACCCTGTATCTAATGAAAAATAACAAGGGCTGGGGATGTGGCTCAGTGGTTAAGCACCCCTGGGTTCAATCCCTGGTACCAAAAAAAAAAAAAAAAATTCAAATAGAAAACATGTATAGTCTTTACAAAATAATGAAAACAAAAACCCAGAAAAATATATATCCATTAACAATTTAGAGGAATGGAAATAATTATGAATATTTTTGCTTGTCTTAATTACAATCCATTTTTAGTAGAAACTGAACAATGCATTCTGTTGGTATGTTTATGGACTTATCTTCAGAGAAACTAAGTGAGAGAGAGAAACAAGGAGAAAGAGAAAGGCCCTCAGGCATTTTGCTCTTTGTCTGCACTGGAGAGTTTATTAAGAAATAGAACTAAAATTAGCAAGAAGCAAATATTATCCACCAAGTGCAAAACATCCTCCCTGGCCAAAAAGACTTGGCCTGGCACTTAGCCCTGAAGTTGAGTCCATTTCTCCATACGCTGAAAGCTAGTCTATGTCCCTGTTCGGTTGATACCATTTTCCCAAAGTCCACATGCTAATAAACTGGTGACTGTTTTTGGAATTGTCTTTCTATTTCCCTCAATTCAAGAGTCAACCATTTTAAACTTATTCAGAATTAAGAATCCACTGTAGTCAATAGAGAAACTACTCTATAGGTCTACATTATGCTCTGTTATATTTATCCTATCGAGTCCTTGTTTTTCCAGGGAAAATGATAAACTCTTACATTTTTGTATTGTTTCATAATTGAAAAAGTGCCTTTCATCCATTACCCCAATGGCAATCTTCCTACCCTGTGAGGAAATCCAAGCTTCTGATATTTTCCTGAAATCTCTTGGCCAGCACCTGACAGAATCATTTCCAGTATCTTTATATTCTGACACTTAGATCAGGATTTGCTCCCCAAAATGTACCAATTATAAAACTGTAGCAAAGCTGCAAATCTTAGTAGGGAAACCAATAATGTTCTAATTTCTAACTAGATTCAAGCAGAAATTAATATTACATATTGAAGTAAAAAGGCAGCTAATGTTTATTGAACACTTACTATGTGCTAGGCATTAAGATGTACATGTATTATCGTTTTGAATCTTCCTGATGACCCAAACAGATGGGACATTATGTTCATTTCCAGTTTTATAGATGAGAAAAGAACTTCTACGAGTTAACAAAAGGACTAAATATTATGCAGCTAGTGACTAGCAGAACTGTGTTCCAACCCAATTTGGTTAGGTGCCGGAGATAAGGGCTTACCCACTCTTTTGACTCTCTAGGAAAGTCTAACAGAGGTTGTTTTTACATGACACAGAACAGCAATAAATGATTATTGGGTGCTTCCTCTGTGTAGACACAGAGTTGTCTGTTTTACATTCAATTTCTCTTTTTCTCCTTACAACAGAGCTGTGAAGGAGGAACAATTATTGCTCCCTTCCACAGATAGGATCCTCGTAATTATCATTCCTGTGCCTGCTAAAGATGTTTCTTATACAAAAAGTGAAATGTCTTGCCCAAGTCCGCAGGGTTAGTAAGTGGCACATCTGGGATCTGAATCCAAATAACCAGAATTTGTCCCAGAATTTGTTGTCCCAGAATTTGGGCACTTACTGTCAATCAAATGTGCTAGGTCTTCCCTTGTTCTGTTCTGATGAGTCTTGGAAGGTGTGGGGTGGGTCAGGATGCTGGGCCTCCCTGGGCATGTCAAAGGAACAATGTCAAGCCTTCCTGGACGAGCTAGTGATACACAAACTTTTTCTACAAGGAAAGGAAGAATTTAATAGGGACTTTCTCTGACCACTTTGTCATGGGGAGAGTCTGTTTGGAAACCCACATTACTGGAGCTTGAGCAATAAATATGCATCAAAGATTTTTCATTCTAAGGCAGGGGTTTGCACAAATCAGAAGTTTGTTTACTCCCATGGGTCTGAATAAAGATCAAGGTTAGGTTAAGTAGCTATTAATAACAGTTGGCGTTGAGAAAGAAAAAACAAATCTCTGGGTCTGGGGTTGCCTTAGTCTCTTAGATAAATTATCAGGCTACTGGTTTATTTTATATTATTATTATTATTGGTTTCAGGTGCACCAAATTAAATCAGTCATATCCTTGGCTTGCAACACACTTGTATTGGTCCTTGCTCCTTGTTTATGCTGATATTGTTTTCAGTAATCATATTGTAAGGTGTGATTGAGAACACATTCCAATGTATCTACACTCCTGGTTCTCCCGGCTCGGAGCTACAGCTTGTGGGTGGAGTCTTTACCCACACTCTGGACATAAAACCTAGCAGGAGTGTTCCTATACTCAGAACATGGTGGCACATGACCCTGCCAAGGACAGAAGGTTAAGTCTTCAGGGCAGAGTCAGTCATGAGCTTGGTGAGAACATAGTATTCATGACATCCTTTCCAAGTTCCACGGACATAAACAAGTGATCATTTTCCAGGAAAACTGAGGCCGTGTTTCCAGTGCCTGAGGAACTTCATGATCGTCACTCTTCTGTCAACTAAAGAAGGTGCTGCCACTCTCACCCTTTCTCCTTGGCAGGACGAGCTGGGATGAGGGCAGCAGAGCTGCCTGTGAGGGGACACTTGGCAAGTGCACCTTGCCCATGGCCTGGGGAAAAATCCTGCAGCAGCCTGGAGGCTTAGTCATGGGGAGGAGCTCAGGCTGCCTTGGGGAACATTCTCTTCCCAAACCAAGTCTGCCAAAAGCTTTCCTACTTGTCTCTTTTTCCTCATCACAACTTCTTTCTGCTTCTATGGAAAACGTGTGTTTCAACTTCCTTATTCCTTGTCAAAGTGGGTTTAATTTTGAAACCAAAGCAAGGCTGGCCACTTTGTGTTTCCAGTGGTTTAGGTCACTGTAAAGACCCTGCCTTTATCCAGGGCACCTGGGTTAAATTTTTTTTTTTTTTTTTTTAAATCTGATTTGGTCCGAGCATGAGCTCTGCAGTCACATCAACCAGTTTCAAGTCCCGGCTCCAACATTCACCAGCGCATTTTAAAAACCTTGGACAACATAGTTAACTTTGCTACATTTTAGTCTTTACCTGTGAGCTAATGGTAACTACCTCCTAAAGTTACTGTGAGGATTAATTCAGATGTCCTTGTACAGCCTCTGGTGTGGCGCTTGGCACTTGGTGAGCGCTCACCCTCACGGTGAATGCTAATTGCCGACGTCATTGTGAAACATGTCTTAATATACTCAGGCTCTTATTTTTCCGGTGTGGATGTCCTGAAATAGGATTTCTGGACCCAAGAGCGTGTGTGTGTTATGTACCTTAATGTCTGGTGCCAGATTATTCTCACAAGAGTTTGCAATGCTTCACAGTCTACTGTCAGGGAACAAGTGTAGCCGTCTTCCTCAGACCTCACCAACACGGGCGAGTAAGGATCATTCCAATGTCAGCCATTGTGATGGGTAGGAAGGGTTTCTCATCCTTTTAATTTGCCTTTTCCTGACATCTAAGGAGACTGAGCATGTATACATACATTATTGGCCATTTTTCAAATTTTCTTCTATGTTTTAATAAGCCAAGCCTGTTCATAGCCTTTTTTTTTTTTTTTGGTACTGGGGATTGAACTCAAGGGTGCTGAACCACTGAGCCACATCCCCAGCCCTACTTTGTGTTTTCGGTACAGACAGGGTCTCACTGAGTTGCTTAGCGCCTCGCCGTTGCTGAGGCTGGCTTTGAACTCGCGATTCTCCTGTCTCAGCCTCCCTAAGTGCTGGGATTACAAGTGTGATCCATGCCCAGCTCATAGCCTTTATCTATGCAATTTTGTAAATATTGCTATTTTTAATAAATATTACTAATTTACAAGAGCTCTCTATGAATTGACAGTGTTACCTGTGTTCTCTTATTCTTCCCTTTCTGTTGTGATCTTTGGCTTTATTGTCATTGGTATTTTTCATATAGACCAATGTAACCATTTTTCCTTTATGTTTTCTGGATGTCCTGTTATTTAACAAACACTTTTGAGAGCTAAGTATTTGCTAGAAACAGTGCTGGAGACAAGGTGAACTGATCATGTCTCAATTCCCCGTGGGACCAGAATTACTTGTGAAACTTTCTAACACTATTTCCTTGGACACTGTCACAGAATTTCTAGAAGTGGGGCTTAGACTTACATACTTGGAAAAGGAGAGTCTCATTTGGGAAAAGAGAAAAAAGTTATTTTGTAAAGAAATTCTTAGCTGGACAACACATTGATCATTGTCAAAGCTGGGTGAGGGCACAGGAGGGTTCTCTGTGCTGTTTCTATTGTTCTCCCCACTTTTGGATATGTTTGAGAATTGCCAGAAGCAGTTAAAAAACCAAAGTTCCTGAGAGCACGAAGAGCAAATCAGGGTTGCTTCCTTAGGCAGAGCCAGTTAAGAAGCAGAGGTGTCGTATTAAATCAATGTGTGAGGTCCACACCTCATGCTGGTGGTATTGGGCAATGAGGCAGGCTGCCTAGTGCCAGTGCTGGGCCAGAGCCTGGGGAGCCCGCCAGGACCACGTGCCACCCTGGACCTTGGGCCATCATCCCAGTGGCTTTCCAACTTCCCTCTCAGGTTCTGTAGGACTCTGTGAAGAGGCAGGTCCCTGGTTTTCTGTTTGTTGAGGAGACAAGTCAAAAAGAGAAGTTAGTCTTCAAGTTTCTCTCTAGGAAGACAACAACAGATAGAGGTAGTGGTGGGGATTTTGGTGGTCAGTAAATTAGAAGCTAACCAGTTTCCCATTGTATTGGCCTTTCTTTCCCTCTGTTAAAAAAAATCCTTTGTTGAAGCTGGGCAATGGCACACACATGTTATCCCAGTAGCTTGGGAGGTTGAGGAAGGAGGATCACAAGTTCAAAGCCAGCCTCAGCAACTTACAAGGCCCTAAGCAACTCAGCAAAACCCTGTCTCTAAATAAAATATAACAAAAGGGCTGGGGATGTGGCTCAGTGGTTAAGTGCCCCTGGGTTCAGTCCCTGGTACCTAAAAAATTCCTTTGTCTAGAGAGAAAGATGGCAGATTAGAGGAAGGCTGCATTCCTAGTTGCTCCGTGGCTTGAGATTCAAGCAGCTGGAGTACTGCTTCTCTGTGAGGTGAGTGAAAGGGGGATTTCACTAAACTTCAATTCAGAGCATCTTGGAGACCCAGAAATTTGGGTACATTGAACAAAGAAGAAAGAGTCCATCGGAGCCTGGTCGGGTTGCAGCAGCAACAGTGGCAGTGGCGTGGGTTCACCTCAGAGGGAAGGAGAACACAGAGAGAAATACAATGGACAGATATGGCACAGAACAACCTGAAATAAGAAAAGCAGCCTGAACTTAGCTGATCCAGAGGCTGTATTGGAATTGTGTCTGAAACATGCTGTCTTTCTCAACTGGCCCTGGAGAGTGGAGGTGGCAGCCACCTTGAGGACGCCATGCTGCAGCTGCTCCTGTGGGAGCAGGGAGGTCACAGCAAACTCTGCCACACTGTCCTGGCAAGCACCTAACATGAGGCCCAGAGTGCACCTAGCAGAACGTGAGCAAAACAGGCACAGAGAAGATTGTACCTAGGGGGATTCAAGTCGGATACATGAAGGGGAGCACAACTAGCTTTCCTCTGACTGGCAGCTCATGTGACCAGCTGAAATGGGTTGGGAATCCAAACAGGCGGTTGTGAATACACTGAGGCGCTAAGCCTGGGTCGACTCTGTGGGCAGCTGAGTGAGTAGAGGATTGGCTCCTCTGCCCCACAAATAGAATTCCTGGGAGGCTCCTGAGATTCAACCTCCTGCCAGAAATCAGCAACTGCTGGGCTTAGGGTGTGTTGATTTAATCTCTCCAGAGCAGATACCACCCAACAAAACCTCTGAGGCCCGATGAGACCTAAGCCCCAGTGGCCAGAACTTCTCCCATAGAACTCCACAGCAGCCCCACCTGGGAGTGCACCTGGTCTGTGCAGGGCTCCAACGGACAGTATTTCTCACTGCATCCTGCCTTATACTGGTGTGGAGGGAAGCTGGGAATTATTTCAACCAGCTTCAGTCTGAGGCCACTCCAATGGGCAACTTGGTGAGTAGCACAAAAAGAGGAAGGGGTTAACAACCCCCCCAGACTATCCCCCCGTCATCCCCTCAGTACATAGTCCACAGAAAGGACACCATTCTCAATTGCTTTGACCAGCCAGTGGAGATGATTTCTTCATTTTTCATTAAGAATTAGTTTTTCTTTTCTTTTTCTTTCTTTTATCTTTCTCTTTTTCCTCTTTTTCTGTTTTCTTTTTTTTACAAATGTAGTTATTTTTCCTTTCCCTATCTTTTGAGGGTTAGGATTTTGGTTTGTTTAGTTTGTTTTGTTTTCATTTGTTTTTTTTTTACTTGTTTCTGGTTCTCTTTTCTTCTGCTACCAGACAAATTCTCTTCTTCTCTCTTTTTCTCTCCCTTTCCTTTGTTTTTACTATTTTCTTCTCCTTCTTTATTAGCACCACCTGCTGTATCTCTTCTGCATTCTCTGTTCACTTATTTAAAATTGTAAACTCTTTTCTACCTTCCTATCACATTCTCTTCTGTCTTAATGAATGGTACTTTTTTTGATATTTTACCAGTTTTTAAGGACTAATTGATTTATATAATTCCTGCCCCCAACACTCATGCTATTACAATTGATATTGCTGTGGATGACATAGTTAAGATCTGTTGTTTGCTTTAATGCCAGATCTAGTTCATGGTTACTTATTGTTTTTGCTCTTGGCAATTGTCGACCTCACTATTCCTGTGTGTGTGTGTGTGTGTGTGTGTGTGTGTGTGTTAACATTGTATATATCATAGTCAAAACAAGGTATTTATTTTAGTGCTATGTATTGTTTGTAGTGGTTGTTGCTATTATTTGTTTCCCTCTATTCTGTGAGGTGCTGGGAAACTACAGGGACACTATATGTTCACAGGAGAGATTCTTCTGCTGAACTAAAATCAATCAAATGACAGCAAACCTTGTTCCACACACAAATTAAGACACTAAAACTTCAGCTATACTTTAATACAAAGAAGAGAAGAGACAAAAACTCAAACTAACAACCAGGTCTGGAGTAGAAACAGCTAGGGGTGGGCCTTCGGTCCCACTCATGGACATCCACTGCTACAGCAAAAACAGAATTAACACAAAGCCAGTGGATACCACACCTATGAGGGGATCTCAATCTAAATTACTCTAGGACACTTTGACAAGTGAAGGCTGTGCCCTAAAAAGACCCACACATAAGAGTGGAAGAGGAATCCATTCCAACAGATGCATAAAACCCAACAAGAAATACAAAACAAGGAATACAAGAAATATGAAAAACAGGGTAACATGGCATCTTCCACAGTTCATAGTTCACCAGCAACTGGCTACCCAAATATAGAGGTGGATGAAATACCAGATAAAGAATTCAAAAGAATGATCATAAAAATCAACAAATTCCAAGAGAACACAGAAAGACAACTGAATAAATTAAGAAAGTCAACAGAGGAAGTGAATTATAAATTCAGTAAGGGATAGAGATATTGAAAAAGAACCAATCAGAAATCTTGGAAATGAAAGACACAATCAAATAAAATGTTCAGTTGAAAGTCTTTCTAATTGAATAGACTATACTGAAGATACAATGTAAGAGCTAGAAGATAAAGTCTCTAGCCTTGAACATTTGGACAATATTAAAGAAAAGAAAATAAGTAACCATGATCAGAATATACACGAACTCTGGGACAAGATTAAGAGACTAAATTTAAGAATCACTGGAATCAAGGAGAGTTCTGAGATGCAGGCTCATGGAATGGATACCCTCTTCAAGGAAATAATAACAGAAAAAATTTCCAAGATGGACATACAGATACAGGAGGCACTCAGAATCCCAAATAGACAAGATCAAAAAAGAACCTCTCCAGGAAACATCATAATTAAAATGCCTAACATATAGAACAAGGATAAAATTTTAACAGCCTCCAGAGAAAAATGTCATGTCACATTTAGAGAGAAGTTTGTGATTTCTCAGCACAAACTCTAAGCCAGAGAGCTTGCAATGATGTGCTCCAAGTCATGAAAGAAAATAACTGTCAACCAAGATTGCTATATCTGGCAAAGCTATTCTTTAAAATTGAAGAATAAATAACATTCCAAGATAGCCAAGCATGGTAGTGCACACCTGTAATCCCAGCAGCTTGGGAGGCTGAGGCAGGAGGATTACAAGTTCAAAACCAGCCTCAGCAAATTAGTGAAGTCCTAAGCAACTTAATGAAACCCTGTCTCAAGATAAAAATAGAAAGTGCTGGGAATGTGATTCAGTTAAATTCTCAGTATCAAAACCAAAACAAAATAAACAAACAGAAAAAAAAAAACCAAAACAAACAAAAAACCTTCCAAAATAAGCAGAAACTAAAAGAATTAATGACTACTAATCTGGCACCACAGAACTTACCTAAAGAAGTATCTATACATGGTCTGGGGTTGAAACTCAGTGGTAGAGTGCTTTCCTAGCATGTGTGAGGCATTGGATTCAATCCTCAGCACCACAAATTAAACAAATTAAAGATTATCAATACATCAAAATGACAGGAATTAATAACATCTCTCTATATTAACACTGAATGTAAATGGTCTCAACTCTCCAATTAAAAGACATAGGCTGGCAGAATGTGTTAGAAAACAAGACCCAACTATATGTCATTTGCAATAGAAGGACCTTACAGGCAAAGAGAGCCAAAGACTGAAAGTGAAAGGATCAAAATTCATATTACCATGTGAACAGAGCCCAGAAACAAGAAGGAGTACCTACTCTCATAACTGACAAAGCAGACTTCAAACCAAAACTAATCCTAAGAGACAAAGAAGGTCACTTCATACTGGTAAAGGGAACATTCCAACAAGAAGATACAACAATAAACATACCCCAAATATGGACACAATTAATCACAGAAGAGACACTACTCAAATTGAAGGCTCAGATAACCCTAATACAATAATACTGGGTAATTTGAACACATCTCTCTCACCATTGGGTCATCTAGACATAAACACAGTAAAGACTCTTTGCACCTGAAAAATATTGTAAATCAAATAAACTTAACAGACATCTGTAGAATATTTCATCCAACAAGAGCCAAGTACACTTTCTTCTCAGTGGCTCATGAAACCTTCTCCAAAATAGACCATGGCCACAAAGCAACTCTTAGCAAATACAAAAAATTGACATAATTTCTTGCATCTTCTCAGATCCTAATGGAATGAAATTAGAAATCAACACAACAAAACCGTACAGAAACTATACAAGCACATGGAAATTGAATAGTATGTTTTTAAATGATCAATGGATGATAGAAGAAATCAGGGAAGAACTTTATAAAATTCTTAGACTCAAATGAGAAAAATGATACAACATTTCAGAACCTCTGGGACACTATGAAGGCAGTTTAAGAGGAAAGTTGATATCTATGAGTGCCTACATAAGAAAATCAGAAAGATTCCAAATAAACAAGCTAATGATGTATCTCAAATCCCCTGAAAAAGAACAAATCAATTCCAAAACCAGTCAAAGGAAGGAAATAATTAAGATCAGAGCTGAAATCAATGAAATTGAGAATAAAAAAAGAACAAAGGATCAATGAAACAAAGTTGGCTTTTCAGAAAGATAAACAAGATTAATAAGTTGTTATGGTTTGGATGTGAGGTGTCCCCCAAAAGCTCATGTGTGTGACGATGCAAGAAGGTTTAAGGAGAATGGTTAGGTTGTGAGAGCCATGAACTGAATCTGTGAATTAATCACCTCATGGGATTAATTGAATGGTAATTGAAGGCAGGTGGGATGTGGCTGGAGGAGGTGGGGCCTTGGGGTGTGGCTCTGGGGGTATATATTTGTATTTGGCAAGTGGAAATCTCTCTCTGCTTTCTGATCACGCAAGCTGCTTTCCTTTGCTACACTCTTCCACCATGGTGTCCTGCCTTACCTTGAACCCCAAGGAATGGAGTCTGCTGTCTATGGACTGAGACCTTGGAAACTGCGAGCCCTCAAATAAACTTTTCCTCCTCTACAATTGTGCTGGTCAAATCTTTTAGTTGCAGCAGCAAAAAAGCTGACTAAAACATAAATCAAACTAACCAAAAGAAAAAGAGAGAAGACCCAAATTAATAAAATTAACAAATTAGAGATTAAAATGGAAAAATCAATACAGACATCACAGAAATCCAGCAAATCATTAGGGACTATTTTCAAAATTTATGCTCCAATAAATTGAAAAACCTAGAAGAAATGGATACATTTTTAGACACATAAAATCTGCCAAAGTTTAATCAAGAAGACATACAAAAACTAAATAGACAATAACTTGTAATGGAATAGAAGCAGCAATAAAAAGCCTTCCTACAAAGAAAAGCCCAGGGCCAGATGGATTCTCAGCTGAAATTTATCAGACCTTTAAAGGAACTAATGCCGATACTCCTTAAATTATTCTATGCAATAGAAAAGGATGGAACACTTCCAAATTAATTCTATGAAGCAAGTAACACACTCATACCAATACTGGATAAGGACACATCAAGGAAAGAAAACTATAGATCAATATGCCTGATAAGCTTAGATGTAAAAATTCTTAACAAAGTATTAGCAAATCATGTTGCACAACATATTAAGATTGTACATCATGACCAAGTTGGTTTTATCTGAGATGCAAGGATGATTTAACATATGTAAATCAATAAATGTTATTCATCACATGAATAGGATTAAGGACAAAAATCACTTAGTCATCTCAATAGATGGCAAAGGAGGCTTTCAACAAAATTCAGCACCTGTTCATGATAAAAAAACAGAAGAAACTAGGGATAGAAGGAACCTACCTCAATATCATAAAGGCTATTTATGAGAAACCTAAAGCCAACCTCATAGAAAATGGGGAAAAACTGAAAGCATTTCCTTTAAAATCTGGAACAAGACAAGGATGTCTCTCTTACCACTCCTACTTAATAGAGTGCTAGAAATTCTATCCAGAGCAATTAGGCAAGAGAAGGAAATAAAAAGGATAAAAATAGAAAGAAAAAAGTCAAATTGTCACACTTTGCTAATGATACGATCCTTTATTTAGAAGATAAAAAAAACCCAAAGAACAAAACTCCACCAAAAGACTGCTGGAGTTAATAAATTTGGCAAAGTAGCAGGTTACAAAATCAACATACAAAAATCAGTAACTTTCTTCTATACCAACAAGGAGTCTGCCTGAGAAAGAAATCAGGAAAATTATTCCATTCATGATAGCCTCAAAACAGTAACAATAACAAAAACCTGGGAATAAATCTAACCAAGGTGGTGAAAGACCACTACAATGAAAACTATAGAACACTGAGGAAAGAAATTGAAGGAGACCTCAGAAGATGGAATGACCTATAGGCAGAATTAATATTGTTGAAATGGCCATACTACCAAAAGCAATATATAGATTCAATGCAATCTTCATAAAAACACCAATGACATTCTTCACAGAACTAGAAAAAACAGTCCTAAAATTCATTTGGAAGAATAAACAACCCTGAATAACTAAAGCAATAGTAAGCAAAAAAAGCAATGCTGGGGCATTACAATGCCTAACTTCAAATCATACTACAGAGCCATAGTAACAAAAACTGCATGGTCCTGGCATAAAAGCAGACACATAGATCTGTGGCACAGAATAGAAGACACAGAGACAAACCCACACAGAGCCAGTCATCTGATCATTGACAAATGTGCTAAAAGCATACATTAGAGAAAAGGCAGCCATTTAGACAAATGGTACTGGAAAAATTGTTTATACTTATGTAGAAGAATGAAATGAGGGCTGGGGTTATGGCTCAGTGGTAGCATGCTTGCCTAGCATGCGTGAGGCACCAGATTCGATCCTCAGCACCACATAAAAATAAAATAAAGATATTCTGTCCACCTACAACTAAAAAATAAATATATATAAAAAAAAGAATGAAACGACCCTATCTCTCACCCTGCACCAAATCAATTCAAAATGGACCAAAGACCCAGGAATTAGACAGAAACTGCAACTCCTAAAAGAAAATGTAGAGTCAACACTCCAACATATAGGCATAGGCAATGACTTTCTTAGTAGAACACCTAAAGCTCAGGAAATAATGCCAAGAGTTAATAAGTGGAATGTCATCAAATTAGAAAAAACTTGCGCACAGAAAAGAAAACAATTAGGAATGAGCAGAGAGAGAACCTATAGAATGGGAGAAAATTTTTGCTAGCTACTCTTCTGTCAGAGGATTAATATCTATAATATATAAAGAACGCAAAAAAATTAACATCAAAAAACCAAAAAAACCCAGTTAATAAATGGGCAAATGAAAATTGGTGCACCATTATGGAAAGCAGTATATAGATTCCTTAGAAAACTTGGAATGGAACCATCATTTGACCCAGTTACCCCACTCTTTGGTATATGCCCAAAGGACAAAATCAGCATACTGCAGCAACATAGCCACATCAATGTTTATAGCATCATGTTTATAGCTCAATTCACAGTAGCCAAGCTATAGAACCAACCTAGGTGCCCTACAACAAATGAATGGATAAAGAAAATGTGATATATACACACAATTAGCCATAAAGAAGAATGAAATTATGGCATTTGCAGGAAAATGGATGGAACTGGAGAATATCATGCTAAGTAAAATAAGCCAGTCCCAAAAAACCAAAGGCTGAATGTTTTCTCTGATATGTGGATATTAACCCATGGTAAGGAAGGGTAGAGAGGGGAAGAATAGAAGTTCATTGGATTAGACAAAGAGGAATGAGGAATGGAGGGGAGTTGGGAATAGCAAAGACAGTGGAATGAATCAGACAGAACTTTCCTATGTACATTATATGAATAAACACCCAGTGAAACTTCACACATCATGTACAACTACAAGAATGGGATCCTAATTGGAATAAGTTGTACTCCATGTATGTATAATATGTCAAAATATACTCTACTGTCATGTATATTTAAAAACAAACAAATAAAAAATGGGCAAATGAAGCCGGGTGCAGTGGCGCATGCCTATAATCCCAGCACTTAGGGAGGCTGAGACAGGAGAATCACGAGTTCAAAGCCAGCCTCAGCAACGGCAAGGCGCTAAGCAACTCAGTGAGACCCTGTCTCTACATAAAACACAAAATAGGGCTGGGGATGTGGCTCAGTGGTCGAGTACCCCTGAGTTCAATCCCTGGTATCAAAAAAAAAAAAAAAAAGGACAAATTAACTAAACAAACATTTCTCAAAAGAAGAAATATAAATGGCCAACAAATATTTGAAAAAAATGTTCAACATTGATAGTAATTAGAGAAATGCAAATCAAGACTACACTAAGGGCTGGGGATGTAGCTCAGTGGTAGAGCGTATGCCTAGCACAAGTGAGGGACTGGATTCAATCCTTAGCACCACATAAAAATAAATAAATAAATAAACAAATAAAGTTATTAAAAAAAAGACTACACTGAGATTTTATCACATCAGTCAGAATAGCAGTCATCAAGAATATGAACAACAATCAATGCTGAAAAGGATACGGAAAAAAAGGAGTACTTTTACAGTGTTGGTGGGGTTATAAACTAGTACAACCACTAGGAAATCAGTATGGAGATTCCTTGAAAGATTAGGCAGGAGACCTCCATATGACTCAACTATACCACTCCTCGGTATTTATCCTGAAGAATTAAAGTCATCATGCTATAGCTATAGCTGTATAGCCATATTAATAGCAACATCATTCACACCAGCCAAACTATGGAACCAGCCTCAGTGACCATCAATGGATGAACGGGTAAAGAAAATGTGGTGTATATACACAATGAAGTTTTATTCAGCCATAATGAAAAATGAACTTAAGTCATCTGCAGGAAAATGGATGGAACTAGAGACCATTATGTTAAGTGAAATAAGTCAAACTCAGAAGGTAAGGAGTTGTATGTTTTCTCTCATATGTGGAAGCTAGAGAGAAGAAAAGTAAACAAAGGTGAGGGGCCTGGGGATCTCATGAAGATCAAAGGGAGATCAGTAGAGGAAAGGGACCAGGGAAAGGGAGGAGGGAAGGGAGGGGTGGAGTTTTGGGAAATGATATTGGCCAAATTATGTGGTTACATGGTGCACATGTATGAATGGTTAACAAAAAAAATCATGTACAACTATAATGTACAAATAAAAAATGTAAAAAGAGAAAAAAATCCTTTGTCAGTCTTCATATATATACCCCAAATCTTCCAATTCCATTTCTCTCTGAAGAGAATGAAAAAAAAGGCATGGAACTTCGACCCCGCTCCTCAGTCATACTAACTTCTTTACCATGAACTCAATTTGCTTATTTCTGCTTCCATTCCATGCTACAGACAAACACAAGGTCAACCTGGGATGCTTTACTCAGGCTTTCCTAATCCCTGTCCTCAGCACTTTCAAAATACTGCTCAAATGACTACTAGGAGGAAGCCCAGGGCAAACTGACCCTCTTATGGTCAACACAAAACCACACAGGTAACCAGGCAATTAAGGAAAATCACCACTGCAAAAGAGGTGTTGTGTTCCCTATGAGAAACCCAAGAATGCCAGGAGGAAGAGCCCTTTGGGGAAGTTCTCATAGGAACTCTTGAAAAGATTCAAGAGGGGGCTGGGATAGTAGCTCAGCGGTAGAGCGCTTGCCTCGCATGCGGGAGGACCTGGGTTCGATCCTCAGCACCACGTATAAATAAAAATAAATAAAACATGTCTATAAAAAAAAATTAAAAAAAAAAAAGATTCAAGAGAACATCTTGTCCATAAAGCAAAAGCAAGTTGCCATTGAAAAGAATAATCAGAAAATTAGAATTCCTGGAAGTGAAATCTTGACAATTTAATCATCAAAATTGACTTTAAAATTCCAGGAAGTCTAACAAATAGAATAGATGCAGCAAGGACTGGATTAGTGCTGGGGAAGAGAGACTTGGGGGAAAAAAAAATCCAAAAGTCAGAGATATGATGTAAAGAGAGGAAAAAGATGAGGAAAGACTGAGAAAATGCCTGGACAGTTCACCCTCCCAAATGATGCTGTAAAGAATAGAGAAAGAGGTCAAACTGTTTGACAAAACAGAAGAATGCCAGTCTTGAGATTGACAGGGCTCACATAGAGACATTTTGGTGAGATCTGTAAGGATAAAAATAATATCTTGACATTTTCAGAAAGAAAACATAAGATTGCTTGTGAAGGGACCCAAGTCAAATTTAATCAGACTGCCCTCAGCAGCATTTGGGTATTTCAAGACAGTGGATAGGCTGGGGTATAGCTCAGTGGTGAGTGCATGAGGCTCCAAGTTCAATCTCCAGCTTAAAAAAAGAAAAGACAATGTAGCAAGTTCCAAATTTGGAGGCAAATGACTTGAACATAGAAATACATGCCAGTTGGACTAAATGTAAAAATGTTTCAGACACAGGCAAAGAATCAGAAGAGTGTCTTCTATATACTATTTCTAGAAGAGTTACTTAGAGATGTACTGGAGACGAGCAGAAAAGGAATCCAAGAAGGAGAAAAACTGGGAATCTAAGAACCTAACCTGGGAAGACAATAACAAGAAATAACCAAGATGACAGTTGCTATGAGTGCCTCAGTAGAACTGAGATTAGAATGGAAATCAGAGGGCTCCATGGAAACACTGTTCAGGAAGAGGGTGGTGACATTACATAAATCATGAGTTAAGGATCTCATCTAGCTACAGTCTGCTACCAACAAGATGGTGACATAAAAAAGTTGTTTTTTTTTTTTTTTTCCAAACAGAAAGAGAATGGTCACTAGATATTCAGGGGAACCAAAGTACAAGAAAGTCAAGTTCTAAATATGAAGTAAGTTAGATTTTGAGCAGTTAATGGTGCAAAAGAAATAGTGCTGAATCTTCTGAATTAGATAAAATCTGTTTGAGTTTATATTGGGTACTTTTCATACACATTACTCTGTGTTGAGTGTGTTTGATTTCTTTATAGTGTTGGAGATGGAGGCTGGGGGCACTCAACTACTCAGCTACATCACCAGCCCTTTTTAAATTTTATTTTGAGACCAGGTCTCACTAAGTTGCCCAGGTTGGCTTAGAACTTGCAATCCTCCTGCCTCAGCATCTGAGCCGCTGAGTTTACAGGTGTGTGCCATTGCACCCTGCATAAATTCATTTTTTAAAGGAAACGTACTTTTTCCAATAGCCTGCAGAGATTTGCATTTTGGATGTGCCTGCCTACAGGATTTTTAGTTTCTCTGGGACAAGGCTGAGTGTCTCCACCACTTCTGTTCTCTCGGTCCAGCTCAGCCCAGTCTGCAACTTCCTTTACTGGGGCCAGGAGGGCACCTTGGGCAAACGCAGCATCCCTAAGCTCCCCACACCCTTTTGCAGACATCATGTACAGGAAGAAGGACAAGGGAAAGTAGCAGGTCTCAGCTTGGTTAAGCACAGTGGTGAGAACGGACCCTATAGGAACCTACAGTTCTCTACATTAACTATTAGACTTCTGAATTTGCATCAAGTAAAAATGAAAGGCCTGAGTACTTAAGTGTTGAATCAGTCAGTCCAATCACAAAAATAATCAAACAGCACAAATCAACTCAGAGCTTCTTCCCATGCGAAGTAAGTGCTTTGTTCCGCTTAGCATTCCCGCCACGATGTGCTGTCTCACCACAGACCCAAAGCAATGGGGCCAGTTGACTCAGTCCCCAAAAATTGTAAACCCAAATAAACCTTTTCTTTTATAAATTTATTGTCTCGGGTATTTCATCATGGTGTTGGAAAACCGACTAATACAAGTAGAAAGAGGGAAAGGAGAAAATGGAGAAGGACATTGTTTTCAAAGAGGATGAAACCCGGGAGGCAGGAAATGCTTCCAATGCACAATGAGTGAGTCGCTGGGGACTAGGTGTGTGCTTCAAGCTGCTTTCTCTGCCCCCGGAATCTTGACCTTATCCTTGACTTTGTCTCCAGGTTCTGCTTCAGCATCTTTATTCCAAAGAAACAACGCTTTTAAAAACATTTTCATAGGCCCTGGCACGCTTACTGTGAGAAGGCAAACACATTAGAATGCATCTACATCCCAAATTAAGTAGAAATTTTTGGTAAATATTTTTGATGGGATATTATATTGATTCATATGGAAATTGCCATTTAGCAAGCTCGAGAAATGGTCCAATATTAGCAATTTCATATTGTTCAGTCTAATGACTTTGCCTTTGAAATTGTTTGGCCATGGGGCTGGGATTGTGGCTCAGCGGTAGAGCGCTTGCCTCGCATGTGTGAGGCCCTGGGTTCGATCCTCAGCACACATACAGAGCAATAAAATAAAGACATTGTGTCCATCTACAACTAAGAAAAAATTAAAAAAAAAAAAAAGAAATTGTTTGGCCATAAGTGCTGCATTTAATTTACAATTTGCTATGATTTTTCAGCAACCATTATGGAATTTACATGAAATGAAAAATACCAACCTACAGGTTGTGATTAGAGTTAATGACATTGTAAATGTTCACGAATACTACATTCAACAATAAATGAAGTTGACATAATGTGTCATCTATAAACATCCCAGTAAACATTTATTTACTAGGATCTCTAGTTGTTTTCATTTTGGAGCTGTTGCAAGTTGGCTTCCCAGGCAGGAGTCTCTGAGACAGAGGTTAATTGTAGGGTTAGCTCCTGTGGGGACAGGGAGGTGTGGCCTGCGTGCATCCTCACTGTCCTCGGGTCTGGATCCACAGAGGGCTCAGCTCTAGGATGGCCCTTCATGTCATCCCTGGATACAGGCTGCACTGGGAAGGGGTGTAACCTTAGGTGAGGTGGCTGTGTGTAGGTGAGAGAAATTCCAGAGAGGGCTGGAAGCTCTGGGCTGTTCATCAACAACATTCCCAGGAGCAGGGGGAATAAACCTTTCAGTCCTACTATGGGGATCTGGAGCACAAAGCATAGCATCCATAATTGCTGCCTTTTTAAAAAAAAAAAAAGTTTCTGCTAGCCTCCCAGCCCTGGGTCTAAAGGAGCCAAGAGATCAAAGCCCTGCTGTGAGGAACTGATGGGACTTATGGCATTAGTTATGAAGGGAAAGGATTTTAGATAGCCTCTAGAGGGAACAGGAGGGTGTTGGGCAGAGTGAGGCTCACCAGGATGTCAAGGAGCACTACTGTAAAGAAGCTGGAAATCCTACCTGTTTCTCCACCTCCTACCCTGGGGTCAAGTTTACATCCCTGACTGGTAGGTCATGGCCTCACTTGTGAACCTTGAGGAGGGTACAGGACCTGGTGACCCCCATCTCTCCCTCCAGCCTCAAGGCTCAGTTTAGCCATTTTAGTGACTCTGTGGTGCTTTGAGGCTTATCTCAATGACTCCAAAGTGTAGCAAATGAGAGTCACAACTCACTGTTGAAGTGAGTTCCAAAACTATTCAGATTCCAATTAAGCTTTCTGTGAATTTTCTCCTGTTTCTTTGCTTCATGTTCTGACTATTGATGGGGGTGGGGAAAAAGATAAGATCCAACCCAGGCCATTTTATAAAGAATCCTGCCTATTTCTCCTTCCTCTCTCTCATGACCCTGTGCTGGCATGGTTATGGCTAGGACACTATATTTCATCACTAAGCTGCATCAAATCACTTCTGCAGCAAATCTCAGAAGGAAAGAAAGAAAAGGAGGAGTGGAGCCCCAAATTAGAAAACCAATGGCTTAATCACAAGGGCCCTTGTGCCTGCTTTGCAACATATATACTAACATTGCAACTCTGCAGGCATTGGTGTGGCCCCTCTGTGAGGATGACATGGAAATTTGGGATGCATTCCATATCTTTTTCAGGATTGTTGAAAAAGTTCTGAAGATTCATAGTGATGACGGTTGCATGATGTGAATGTACTTGAGGCCACTGAATTGTACACTTAAAATGACTACAGTGGTAAATCTTATGTTACATATGCTTTATCATAATTTTTATTTTAAAAAAGTAAAGAGTCCTAGGGATGAAGAGCTGAAGACGTTATAGATAGAAAGTAGCAAGTATGAAATAAAAGTCACATGAAATAAACTAGAGGCAAATTTAAAACAAATCTTAAAAACCAAACACAAGGGCTGGGGTTGGGGCTCAGTGGTACAGCGCTTGCCTAGCATGTGTGAGGCACTGCGTTCAATTCTCAGCACTGCATATAAATAAATAAAATACCATTGACAACTAAAAAACATTAAAAAATGCAAGCTGTCAGACATAGTATATACACTGATATAAGTTCAAAGTATTGGAAAGAGCAAGCTGAGATATCCCCTGGGTTCAAACTCCAACTGTGCCACTTACTAGCTGTGCAACCTTGGATAAAACACCTAAGCTCTCTGAACCTGTTTCCTTATGTATAAAATGAAAGCAATGACATCAGATTCACAGATTAGAAGAATTAAGACATCACAGGCAAGGCATTTAGCACTGTCACTGGCTCCTAGTAGGCCCTCTCCTCATGTGCTTTCTTCCTGTTTCTGCATCAAAAGGTTAAAAATACAATACTATGTGGGACACAGAGACTAACTTGGAAAACAGTAAGGACAAAATAAAAAAAACAAAAAAATATATATAGAGAGAGACAGTTCTATAGTAGCTTCTGGCAGAGGCAGACCAGGTCCAATTGTTGAAAAAGATTTAAAAACACTAGCTGTAGTATACTGGCCTAACTGTTGTAATTAAGAAACCCTTGAGTACCAGGGCTCAAGCAAGATGGAAGTAGGTTCTCCTCTGTAGAAGCGCTCAGAAATAAACCAGTAAAGCCAGTTGGGGGAACTTCATGGTCAAAGCCCTGATGGTAGAAAGATCTTGCAGAGTTCGTGGTATGGAAGGGCTGGTGTGGCTGGATTCAGTGGAAGACGGGAGAGAGGACACAGAGGGGACAAAAAGGCAGGTAGGAGCAGGCTTTGGAGGCCAGGAAAGCTTGTTCTCTGGCATTTCCCAGCATTGAACACATTGTTCGCAAGGTAGGAATTCAAATGAGTGACGAATGAATAAACTAAGATAAAGACCCGAGGCTGTTGATATTTACAGACCTCCTCTGCTCTGCAAAGATTAGGATTGTTCTCTGCTCATCCTGTACATAGCTCTCCCTCCTGTTTCTCAGAACCTCTTACAAGATTGTTCTCAATGTCTTTGATAGTCCAATGTCCCCCTATTAAAAATGGCCTTAGGGAAGGCACTTGGTAAGGGGATAGGTATCTGAATAAAGTGATTGCATCTGCTCTTTGGCATTCTCTACTGTTAAACAACTCCACTCCTCTTAATTTCTCTTCCTGTGGTTTTGCAAATCTGGAGCCAGCCTGTCACCCATGATTAGGGTCAAGTTGGAGGAGGCAATATAACAGTGAGTGACAGGATGGAATAGTACTTAAGGCCTTTAGAACCAGACTGCTTAGGTTTGAGAAAGGATTAAAATGTCACCAAAATGAGGCCACACAATTCTTTGGCTCAAAGAAACATAAGACATGAGATTGCAGCCGGCTAGGTCATCCTGGCCTAGCACAGCAAGTTTCTGTGGACTTCCTGACACCATTACAGATAATAAATAACCCAAGTAGAAGCCTTTTTCTGCTTTTGACAGTTCTTACCTGGAATGTATAGTGTAAGTGACCAATGACCAGCGAATGTCTTGTATTGTTCTTTTTGACCAGTGCAGTTGTGACAACCAATGTGCCATTACCTTCTTTTCGTTCTTTTAAAAATGATCTATAAAAACCCAGACCTCCCCCGACTCCCCAGGTGCCATCTCAGGAGCACTTACCTGGGCAACTAGAATTCGAGTTTTCTTCCTGGGTGCCCATCCTCACTTTGGCTAGACTGAACTCTGGGTTGTACCACTTTCATGCCTCAACTTGCTTTGGTTGACAGGTTTCAGCCCCATTTGGCCAGTAATTATCTGGGTCACCCTGAGTTAGGTAGTTAGTCCCTTAGGCCCTCGGTTTACTTGGCTGTGAAATGGTGAATAAGAATTATCCATGACTATAATCCCAAAAGATCTGAAATGATGATTTTTAGTAACTCAATTGAGGGTAAAACCTGGTCTCAGGTGATCTGAAGCAATTTGGCAGGAAAACTTGACGTGAAACTAATTTTATTTATCCCACTTTTTGTATTACCGGATTGTACTACAGAAATATTAGTGTATTTGATTAGGGGACAGCCCTAGACCCTGCTGGGGGAGTTATAAAATGTATAATCTATGGATCATACTTCTTAAAATCAGAATAATTCTGAATTACAAAAACTGTTGGGCCTCAAGGATTTCAGATAAGGGGCAAACTGTTAAACAGTACTGTCCTTAAAACATGGCAGCAAGGACGAATGCAAGACTTCAGTTGTGATTATTGTACTACCTCAAAATCTGATGGGAGTAAGGAAGGTGCTTGGATATCAGTCAACCCCAAACTCACACTTCAGCATTGTGGGTGAGATGGCAAAATATGGCTCAAATATATTGTTAGGTGGATTTGCAAGGCCTTATGGGAGTGCTCCTCAGGGCAGTCCCACTGTGCTCTGGTCTTGGCCAATCCATAGCCATTAGTTTCAGAGATGATTTCTAATAAATGGGGACTCTTTTTTTTTAAATTAGTTTATTTAGTTGCATTTCAGGTCATAGTACATATATAGAGCTCTGTTTTTCCAAATCTCTGGTTGCAAAACAGATAAAGTCACACCATTTGTGTCTTCATACATGCACCAAGGGTAGTGATGACTATCTCAATCAACCATCTTTACTGTACCCATTCCTCTCTCCCTCCTCCCCTCCTCCCTGCCAGAGTTCCTCCATTATAAATGGGGACTCTTGGGTGCA
Source organism: Geosciurus inauris (assembly GCA_004024805.1). Taxonomy (NCBI): domain Eukaryota; kingdom Metazoa; phylum Chordata; class Mammalia; order Rodentia; family Sciuridae; genus Geosciurus; species Geosciurus inauris. Next base: position 115,208 of record PVHX01004197.1, read on the forward strand.
AGCAACAGAAGTCTACATGAGCTAGCTCAAGCCAAAGAATTCTCAAGAAAGCCAAGGTCAAGAGGCAGCTGGGACTTAGGGATGTTCTGGAACCAGAGATAAGAGCACCATGGAAATTTAAGAGCTCCCTCACTCCTGTCTCTCATCCCTACTGTATGCAAATCCACTCCACCTGGCTGTAGAGTAGCTTTCTCTACTTTGTAATTCACTCCTTAGAAAACTGGCCGCTGTCAGCAGCCCCTGAGTCATATCTTTTCTATTTATGAGCACAGTCTGACAGGGGTTGGACTTCTGAGTCCAAATTCCAAACTTCCCAAGAGGGGGACATTGGAATAAGCCTTATCATTTCCACAGAGGAGAAATTTCATGAAGGAAGTGGTCAGACACTATACTTGGGCAAGATTATTTAATTTGTCTATGCCTAATTCATCCAAGAGAAATCTCAGCAGTTTTTAACACTATGCAAAACACATGAGATAAAAAGTAGCCATTGAATTCAGCATAAAGATCATCAATGTGCATTTTGAGCAGGTACAAGGATAGCAAAGTTGAAGTAGTGGTACACTGAATGTAAAGAAGAGGAGACAGGAGGTACAGATGACACTCATGAATATTTAATTTAAGCTGAGGAGATGAGTGATAGATGCAATTAATTATTGCTGTTCAAAGTGGTTTAAATGGGCTAAGGGGTGTGGTGGTGTGCCGGGACAAGATCACTTTGCCCAAACATGGTTGCTACCTCAGTTAAGTTTGTGGATGGGAAGGGTGGCGAGTTATCACTATGGTTTGGATGTTGAATATCCCCCAAGGCTCATATATTACAGCCTGGTCTCCAGGGTGGCACTGTTGGAAAGTGGTGGAACCTTTGGGAGATAAGGTCTAGAGGGAGGTTGTTGATCATTGGGGGCTGCCCTTGGAAGGCTGTTCTCTGAGAGAGTTGTTATGAAAGCCCAAATCTAGCTCCACCCAGTCCTTTCTCTATTGCTGGCTTGGGATGTCATCTCTTGCTTGCTCCCCAAGGACACTCCAGCCATTGCCATCTGCCATGCACCATAGGATGAAGCAGTCAAGGAGTGGTCCTCACCAAGCTGTTCCTACGCCATTTGGACTTTGAGCACTGTGAGCCTAATAAACCTCCTTTTCTTCATAAGTAGCCTATCTCAGGTGTGTGGTTATAGTAATGAAAAGCTGACTAGTACAGTTTTGGATTCACAGTCATCTTCTTTAAAGCCAGAAATGTACAATGTGATTGGGTAGATGGTCAGGTCGTGAGCAGAGATGGTTCTAAAGATCAGCAGTAGCAGGAGCTGTAGCTCTTATTTCGGCCCTTGATCAGATTTCCAGGGAGTAAAATCACACCTCCTAGCCCTACTTGCCAATCACCATGCCATCGAAACCTAAGTAACCCCAGCTTGAGGTATCACTTGTGAGGTGCAAGAACTGAGCATGTAGTTACTGAAGAAGTGTCTACAGTTTCAGTAAAACCAAGCCTTGGTAGAAAGAGCTGTGGATTGGAAGGCAGGACACCTCAGTTTGAATTATGGCTACTGAAAACTTGGGTACATCACTTACTTTTCCTGAACTTTGATGATTTTATCTGTAAAACAGAGTTGTACTCAATGATTTCTATCATTACTTCCTGCTCTAACTTGCTCAGATTCCCCTTGTCTTTGAGCTTCATGGGTTCAGTGCACTCCAGATCTTTACCAGAGAGTATGTGTCTGGGAAAGGCAAAACCCAGAATAGCCAGCCGCATTAGTTTGCGAGGGCTGCTGTAACAAACTACCACAGACTGGGAGGCTTACCAAAAAGAAACTTACTGTAAGGCTTACCATAGTTCTGGAGCCTCCAAGCCTATCATCGAGGCCTCTCCATTGGGCTGGGAGAGAGTCTGTTGCAGGCCTGTCCCCTCTCTTTGGGAGGTTTCCTGGCAATCTCTGGCGTTCCTTGGCTTATCAATGCATCACCTGATCTTTGTTTTCATCTCCATATGGGATTCTCTCTATGCGTGTGTGTCTCTGTGTTCCCATTTAAAAAATATATACGTATCAGGACACCAGTCCACATAGAGTGGCACACACCCTACAATCCCAGCAATTCTCTCTCATGCACGCACAGACACAAATGGCACCAGTAATATTAGATTAGGGCCTGCTCTAATGGCCTCGTTTCATTTATTTATTTTTATTAGAGCATTATAGTTATACATAGTAATTGGTTTATTTTGACAAAATCATACATGCATGGAATTTGGTTTCTGTCCCCATTACCCTCTTTTCCCTTCCCTCCTTTCTCTCCCTATTCTTTTTCTTCTTATCTACTGATCTTCCTTTTGCTCAATTTATTTTTGATTGGATCTTTCTATGTACACAGTAAAGGTGAAATTCCCTGAGGCATATTTATATATGCACATAATGTGATTTTGTTAAATTCATTCCATATTTCTTCCCCTTTCTCATCCTACTTTTTCCCTTTTGATCTCCTTCTACTCCACTGATCTTTCCTGTATCTTTATGATATCCCATCCTCCCTGCCTTCTTTCCTTTATTTTGCTCTAGCTTCCATATATGAGAGAAAACATTCCACCCTCCACTTTCTGAGTCTGGTTTATTTCACTTAGCATGATGTTCTCCATTTTCATTCATTTTACCAGCAAATGCCATAATTTCATTCTTTTAAAAAATTTTTTTTTAGTTGTAGATGGACACAATATATTTATTTTTATGTGGTGCTGAGGATCGAACCCAGTGCCTCACGCATGCAAGGCAAGCGCTCTACCACTGAGCTACAATCCCAGCCCCTATTTCATTCTTCTTTATGGTTGAGTAAAACTCCATTGTGTATATAAGCCACATTTTCTTTTTCTTTTTGGTACTGGGGATTGAACTTAGGGCTACTTGATCACTGAGCTACATCCCCAGCCCTATTTTGTGTTTTATTTAGAGACAAGGTCTTTCTGAGTTACTCAGTGCCTTGCTAAGTTTTTAAGGCTGGCTTTGAACTCACGATCCTCCTGTCTCACCCTCCCAAAGTGCTGAGATTATACTTGTGCGCCACTGTGCAGGATTTATATGCCACATTTTCTTGATCCATTCATCTATTGATGGACATCAGGGCTCATTACACAATTTGGCTTTTGTGAATTGTGCTGCTATAAACATTGATGTGGATGCATCCTTATCTTTTGGATATATACCAAGGAGTGGGATAGCTGAGTTTTATGGTGGTTCCATTCTTAGATTTTTGAGGAATCTCCACATTGCTTTCCAGGGTGATTGTATTAGCCTGCAATTTCACCAACAGTGAAGATGTACCTTTCCCCCACATCCTGGGTAACATTTATTATTATTTGTTTTCTTGGTTAATTGCCATTCTAATTGGAATGAGATGAAATATTAGTGTAGTTTTGATTTACATTTCTCTAATTGCTAAAGATGTTGAACTTTTGTTGTGTTTTGTTGGCCATTTGTGTTTCTCCTTTTGAGAAATGTGTTTACTTCTTTATTAATGGCCTCATTTTAATTCCATTATCTCTGTAAAGACCCTATTTCTCAATAAGGTCACATTCTGAGGTAGTGGGAGTTAGTACCTCCATATGTCTTCTAGAAGACACAATTTGAACTATAATACCAGGTGTAATGCCTGGCTAAATATAACTTCATGGAAGAAATGGACCAAAAGTAAATTTGGGGATTTTTTTCAATTAGGCAATATGTTTCTCTTATTTTTATGTAATACTCAGGGTTAAGTTATATCTCCTCTTGCTTATTCCCCTCTGTTGTATCTCTGACTCCAATTTACATAAAACTTTACTTCATTCCCCTTACTCTTCCTAATTGGATCTTGGAAAATAAAGAAAAAATATGTTATTTACTCTCTGGTTCACCTTCCAGAGTAAGAATGCAACCAATATCCTCATGGAAGAACAATTCTGCTTTTAAAAAGCCTCTTTTCTTCCTCTCCGCTTTTCCAGGGTCTCATAGAAATCTTGGGGTTGAAGGGACCTTATAGGTTTTCTAAGCCCCCAAGTGGCTTGCCATTCCCTTAGGTGTCTTTGCATGACCATCTTTCTACTTCTGAAGTACATGATAATGACTGTAAGCATTAGATGTACCTACGTTAGACTGATATCCATTTCCTCATTCAGTCACCATGAGCAATCTGGAGCTTGACAGAGCAAAGCCATCCTATGTTCCAAGTTCCATGTTCCATGGGGCAGCTCTGGAAGCAACACCAGCTGCTCAGTCCTAGATTCCTATTAACATTGAGACAAAGATTTCTCTGGTTCCACTAGTTAATTAGGTAAAGTCAGGGCCTGAAACTAACTAGTTGAGATAACTTGGGAAGGTGATATAACCCCTTTGAATATCAGGATCCACATCCTTGAACCGAGTTACAGTGAAAGAATTTGGGTTTCAAGTGCCTGCCCTCTGAGTAGCTTAACTTTAATGAATATCGGTCTGTTAATCTACAGATGAGGGCTATTGCACCTGCCCCCTATTCCTCATAGAATTGATGTGAGAACAAATGTGACAGTATTTGTAGAAGTGATTTGTCACCTGTTACTACTGTTTGCTGTTGCTGCCATTCTTAAGGGCCTGGCAGGAGGTTTTCTTTCTAGACTAGGTTAAGACAGGGGCATGGGGCCAGTAAAGGTGGTGGAATGAGATGGACATCATAGCCCTAGCTTCATGTATAACTGCATATATGATGTGATTCTACAACACATACAACCGGAGAAATGAAAAGTTGTGCTCCATCTATGTACAATGAATCAAAATACACTCTGTTATCATGTATACTTAAGTGGAATAAATAAGTTCAAAAATACATTTAAAAAAAGACAAGAAATGCTTTAAAAACGAAACAAAACAAAAAACACTTTTGCTACAAGTCACCCTAAACAAGGAAGTGATTGGGATCAGAATGCATAGGAAAACCAGGAGGGGTTACTCAAAGAATTATTTTCCTAATCTATAGCTCAAGTTTTGAGTTTTAGCTAGCTTCTAGAGGTGCTTGGGAAAGAGCCAAGTTCAGCTCTTAGAAGATCAAATCTGGGAGAAGTGCATGTACTGTTCTGGAATAAATTAAGCAAAACATAGGATGACAACCATTCTTTTGATCCCTTCCCTCATCCAAGTCAAGAACTAGCTCCTCTCGACTTCAGAGACTTTAAGAAGAAAGTGGACAGAAAACAGTTCTTTTGTAAAGAATCACAAGAAAATAAAACACTGGGTATGCTCCTTCCTGGCCACCTTTCCTCCTCATACACCTTTCTTGCAGCATTAAGCAGAACAACAGAACTCTGTGTGCAACTCACAGATGAAATCACTAACAGAACTGGGAAGGTCTTTCCCTCCTGGATGTGGACCTGAGACCCCCGGATGTGGCCCAGGGCTACTTCTTAGCAGCACCAATGATCAGTTTGGTTCTTCATAGATCCACGTACACTCATTCCATTCCTTGAATATGCCAGGTGAGTTATGGACTTCCTGTTTCTCATGTTGTCCTGTTTTTGTCTAAGAGATTGTTCTGTGGCCCTTTCAACCAGTCTAATGCAAAGAGAAAGGAGGCTGCTTTCAGGAGCCGGAGGGTCTGGCATCTGTGCTGCTTACACATGAGCAATTTAGTATCCAGAGATCCACATCAGGAACTAATTAAAGGCAATCCTAAATTATTTATCTGGGTCAGATTTCTGTTCACTGTCTTATTCAAAATAAAAATGCTATTTCTCTGATATTATCACCAACTATCCTAATGAATCACAAATGTTTGTTTTTGTGCCTCTCTGGTATACTAGTCATTGTTAATTTTTGTTTTGGCTCTGACCTTGGTTTATAAAAGAGCTAGCTACAAGATTTCTCCAGTCCTTGCTACCACTAGGTGTGATCAGCTGAGAAAATGTTTTGTAGCACTGGTAAAACCGTCTGGTAATGGCCTGTGTGTATTTAGGGATAACAGTATAAGGACTTAGAAGCTTTATCATTGAAAAACACTCAAAATCAAGCAGAATATAAAATACACATAATTTTTAGAAGGTCAAATTACCCATAATTAAGAGTCGTGGTTCTCAAGATTTTGTATTTATCTGTTACCTCAGTAGGTCCTCCGTGTGGCCATTCAAACTCTGGTTTTTGGTTTCTGTTTTTGTGGCACTGGGGATTGAACCCAGGGCCTTGTGCAAGCCAGGCAAACTCTCTACCACTGAACCACATCCCCAACCCCCATTTTTAAATTTTGAGACAGGGTCTTGGTAAATTACTGAGGCTGACCTGGAACTTGAGATCCTCTTGCCTCAGCCTCGCTGATAGCTTGGATTACAGGTGTGGGCCGCCATATCCGGCTCAAACTTGGAGTTGTTTGTTTGTTTGTTTGTTTTACTTCAAGAATATTTATTGTAGGATATGATTTAGGGGGGAAAAAAACTAATGCCACACACATATGCATGAATAATTATGGAAATCCACTGAAGGAAGGAGTAAATTAAATAGAAGATGTTGAGAGATGATTGATGGAAAAGTGAGTTTTAGCTGAGACAGAAAGTATAAGAAAATTTAGTTATGCCAAATTGGAAGTTGGGGAGATCATTCTGAAAAGGTTGAAGAAAAAAAAAAAAAAACCTAGCTCTACTGGTAATTCTGAAAGGCTCTACTCTAATAGTAATTTACAGTTTTCTAATTCAAACTCTACCAGCCCTAGCCCATCACATCAAAATGTGAGGTTATTGGCTCTCCCTAAATCAATTAAGTCTTTTTATTTTATTTATAAACTAAATGATAAACTTATTTAGTGCACGTTTTTGTAAAATTTACACTAATTTACAAAGTTTTGCTAGCAGGCAAAGTTGTTTCTGTTACAACCCTTATTTTTCCCTTTTTTTCTTAGTCTTAAATCCTCTTAAAGTTAAAAACATAAATTTCGGAAGGAATAATTTGAGAAAAATCTTTTTCGTGGCTGTGTATATGTGTTTTCATATTTACACCGTGTTAGTCTGAGTTTTGAGGGTTGCAACATCATAATTCACCTCAAACCTGCTCAAGCAAAAAAATGAATTCATTGGCTCACCTAGTGGTAAAGTTCAAGATGCAGCTGCTTCAGCTAGACTCAGGGATTTCGTCAATCATCCCAACATTTTTCATAACCTGGGCCCCCTTTTCTGCCATTGCAAATAGTCCATGTGGCCAAGAGAAATGGTCACCAAGAGCTCAGGATGCACAGACCCACAGCTAAGCAGCCCCCATAGAAGGATCTCACTCCTGATATCTGTATTATCAGCTGCAGAAGGCTCCAATTATCTCTGGTTTAGGTCCTATCTCGAGGCTGGTGCTGGCTGGGGCAGAGGTTGATGGCTCCACCTAGAGCATGTGGAAACCAGGCGGAGCTCTCC
>PVHX01004198.1:0-13664 GCA_004024805.1 Geosciurus inauris
AACATTACTGTTATGACTTCATGGTTACCTAAATTGGACTTTTTCACTTAATTAAAAAGTATTAATCCATTCTTTTCTCATGTTCTCAGTGTTGCTGTTTTATTCTATTCTCCTTTTTCACTAATATGACTAGATATACAAAGTTAAATAAAAGAAAAACTTTTACTCTTTGCTTTTATTTTATGACCATTATTCATTTCATTTTGTGATTATTGCTGAAAATAATATTGTTGTATAGAGAAGATGTTACAAATGATCCACTAAAGGGGTCAGATATGGTAGAAAGCCACTTAGAAAAGAAAAGTACAAGGTATTTTAGATATTCAAGGTGCAATTGCTTATGGATTTTAAGACAGCTATGCGCCTAAATTTTTGTGGGGGCTGATACACATCTTTCTCCAAATGGAAATAAAATGGAGCCTGTCTAATATTGGAAACACTTAGTGCGCATTAGATTTTGGAATAAAGACGAAAGCAGCACACTAACCGAGTTTTGATAGGTCCACCACAGCCTGTTCAGGTTGGGACAGAGCTGACCATCTGCTTAGAGCTTTTTAAATGTGTTTAAGTAGGCTGAGATGTTCTTTGTTGCTTTGGTTCTTTGTGTTGAGGTGTATTATTATTCCAAATTGTTGGAAGCCAGTCTTGCAGGAGGTAAGGTTTTGAATTCCTGATGGTGTGTGAATTTTTATCCCCAAGGTTTCTCCCTGGATTGAATTGATTTGCTGGCCAGAAATGAGGCTGAATTCCTACATCAGGTTAAAGGCTGCTGACACCAGGCTGTTTGGTTAGCAGCCTGCCCCCAGCACCTCATCTGCATACTGATAAAGCCTTCTTCCCTCCCAGTCCAAGCTTGGCACTGGCCAGTTGCTAATGCAAGCTGTTTGGGAAACAAAGCAGAAATCAATCTAGCTTTCACCTGAAAGTAAGTAGAGCTAAAGGAAAGGTCTCCCATCTTCATTAAGGTCTGCTCTTTTTTTTTTTCCCAGCAGGCAACTGTCTCTAGACACATTTCAGACTTTTACAACCTCAGAGACTTGAAAGAACCTTACTTTTCCTTAATTTTCCTTTTGCGTCAGGCATCTCTTCTCCAGACTTTCTGTGATAGTACATTAGTTTGCTAAGGCTGCTGAAATAAAATACCACAAACTGGTGGCTTAAACAGTAGGCATTTATTTTCTAACAATTTTGGGGGCTGGGAAGTCCAAGATTGAGGAGTCGTTGGTAGGGTTGGTCTTCTGAGGATGTCTTGGCTGGCACATGGTCATCACCTCCCTCTGTCTTTGTATGTATCTGAGCCCTAATCATTTTATATAAAGACACCAGTCATATAGGATTAGGTCCCACTCATGTGATTACATTTGACCTTATCTCTTTAAGGCCCCATCACCAAATACAGTCACATTCTGAAGTACGAAAGGTTAGGACTTCAACATAGGCACTGAGAGGAGGGGAAGGGACACACATGCAGCCCATCAGAGACAGGATTTTCCAGGTGCTACTTAAACCTGAAAATAACACTTCTGGTCCCAAATGATGTATTAGCCATCGTTATCTTGCCTTGGAAAATATTTTGCTTCAAAATAAAGGTCAAGATTGGGTAGACCCTAAATATGTCCTGACAAGTCAACTTTTTATAGTAGGAATGGGCATTTCTACTGTAAAAATCTTCTATGTGAGCATGAGTCCTCCAATACAGGTCTTTGAAAGATACTCAACTGAATTAAGAAAGAGTCAGCACTGGGTCAGCCTAATATGTTGGAGAGAGATTCTGGAAGATATTACTAAGATTATGGTTTTTGTTATTTGAAAATAATGTCCAAATTCTATTAATGGATCAAATGAATAATGTGGGGTAAACATCTGGCAAGCTGACCAAGAATTTTAGGATAGGATTTACCTGATACTCACTGTATAAATGGAACCAGACATTATTTTAGCCTTTTTTTTTTTTTTTTTTTTGATCATGGAAATTATTCAATCTGCAGGCCAGACTTGGGGAAATATACCAACTAGGATTATTTCTTTAGGAATTTTAGAATGTTCTGCTAATAACTGGAAAAATGGGTAATATGGCTCATTTCAGGACTTGGCATTATTAGGTGAGAATATCTACCAGTATTTGAACTTAAATTAAAGGGCAATTTTTTTTTCGAAGAGTGTTCTATATAGAAAAAGAGGACAAAATCACACATCTCTCTGAAAAAAAATCTAATGTAATCTGAGAAAGTAGTAAGAAATAACTTAATTTTCAAACATAGAACTACTATTACTATGTGGCCCAGGAGAAATAGATGACCAGAGTGATACAGAAGGCGTATTCTGATTTTGTTTAAATACAGTAGACTTTAATCTATTTTCTTTGTTCCTAGTGCTTTTACTTACTTTTTTTTTTTAAAAGATATGATTTATCCTCAAGGCTGAGGTGGAGAGTTATAATAATTGAGGAAGTATAGTCCAATATGTAGCAAGGTGGATTGACACAACTGCAGTTATGTCTGATTAAGATCAGACTTAATGTTCATCGTTCATCCATGCAGGCACTGCACCATGTTGTAAGGTTATTGCTATGAACAATACAGCCAGAAAGTTCTTGTCTTCAAGAAGCTGGCTTTCATATGCATTGGTCACACTGGTATGGACAGGAAAATCACTAAGAGAAATCATTTCTCCAAAACCAAAGTTTAAGGACAGTTTATATAAACTGAGAATATTAATTAAAATGTAATAGTAGAGACATCATGCCCAAAGCCCTGGGTCCAATCCCCAGTTCTGCAGAACAACAACAGAAACTCTTTCAGCTCATCCTTAGACTTTAAAGGCAGTGGCTTGGGAGGCTGAGGCAGGAGGATCATGAGTTCAAAGCTAGCCTCAGCAAAAGTGAAGCACTAAGCAACTCAGTCAGATTCTGTCTTTAAATAAAATACAAAATACAGCTAAGGATGTGGCTCAGTGGTCGAGTGCCCCTGAGTTCAATCCCTGGTACCAAAAAAAAAAAAAAAAAGAAAGAAAGAAAAAGTCTTGTTCTGCTCCAATGCTCCAATGTACTAGAGCTGAGAGACTCTCCACCAAAACATTTATTTCAAGTAACAGGAATCTGTACACTGGGGGTGAAATCAAAGAAAGGTTTCTACCTAGTATGTATGAAATTATTTGTAATATTCCTTACGATCAACTATCACAAACATCCAGGAAACTCTACTTAGAGCTCACACTATCTCTGAAATAGTGTGCACCCAATAGTTATAAATCTGATCTTGTACCTTAAAAAATAATGTTCTTTACCTTTGATCTGTCTTAGGGTTACTGTGTTTAATTTAAGTTAGGTATTTATTGTCACACATTTTGGGGAACTATGCATCCATATAACCATCGTAAATCCATCCATCAAACCTCCCATCCATCCCACTGTCCACCCCTTCATCCATCCATTGCCCATCTATACATTCATCTATCTATCCAGTGCCTTGCCCATTTGTCCTGTCATAGGTTGTCAACAAATATTTGTTGAATGGGTAAATAAATCCACCCAACCTGGATTGTGCAACTTCTAATCTTCAGCTACAGTAGCCTAGTTATACCTGGAGGCCATCTGGAACTACTGGTTCACTCACCAGTTTTCAGGAGGAGTTTATGTTGTTATGAAGGTGACAGGGAAAATGTGAGTATAATTTTTGTAGCAAATAGTTCTCTCAAAGCAAAGTGTCTTCAGTAATGTGTAACTTTGAAATATAATGGGAAGAGTCATTCAGAAGAAATAAGCATCAGGTTAACTGCTAGAAAAATCATATGGGCTGTATAAATTATGACACTCCTGTGAGTTCTAAGAACATGGCAACCTAATGTTTGGTCTGGAGTCATCACTTTCCCTGATGGGAGAGGACAATGAATGATATTCACTTGAAAATCTTCAGCAACTAAATTCATAATACTAAGCAGGACTCAAAGAATATCTTAATCTCCCAAAATAATTGGAGCAGTCTTTTGCAGGAAAAAGTATTGGAGGGAAAGAAACTGGTAATGGTGCAGATAGGCTATGGTGAAAATGTAACAGAACAAATTTTTACTTGTTTTAGTCTACATGTATCCAATGTCTGGGTGTTGGTCACGATGAGAAAGCTTAGCACGTACCAGATACATCTCTTCAATTAGGTGGGTTTTTTTAGTGTTTTATAGTTTACCAATCATTTTCTTAGTGTTCTCAAATTGTTCCTTAAAGTTATCCCAAGAACAGCATGGAGTGATTGTAATTCCCTAAGATCTAAGGAGTAGTCGTAAGCACACTGATGCAAGTGGAAATTTATTCTAAAATTTGTTTTTCAATAAGACTCATACATATATTCCTTTCTATTTTAAAATAGCTAACACATTTCTGTTCTGGGAATAGTGTCTAAATACCAAGAAAATAATTCAGTATTTCCATCATCCCTTTTTCCTCTGAAGTATACATTCAATACCCATAGAAATCCTGTGGAGATGAATATAACTGTCATCCTCCTATTCAAAGGAGGTCATCAAAGATCAGAGAGGTCAATCAAAGTTGATAATTAACTCCATTTATTAGTAGTCACCAAAATGTCAGGCATTGTCTTAAATATTTTCATGTATGTATAATTCTCGTAGCCACCTCATCAACACAATCTTACAGAAAAGATAAGCAAGACTTTTAGAGGCTACATGACTTGCCTTTGTTCAAAAGCTTACAAGGAATGATACTATATTTGAACTAATTTCAAAGAATTATATCATTGAAGTTTTTTAAGTGTTTCAAAAATTTTGTATCCTTAAGCAATTTGGCTAAAGTTGCATAGGGGAAAAGCCATTTATGGATTGGACCCCATTATCCATTAGTTCTTTGAAGGTGATTTAAAGAGAATCTTTAAAAAGTGGGTTTACTCCTCAAATCTTTCAAGTACCTAATGGAAAATGATCTAGAAACACATGCTGCCTCCCCCTCATCCTGGTAAGAAGATAAGATGAGATGAGGTGAGATAAGGTGATAAGATGGATCCTTCTGCCAGTCAGAGGACTGTGGTCAGCATGTACTATGTACTTAGGCAGGTGTGCTAATAAAACACACATGCAACCATGGTTTTGCTTTTGAAGAGCTCACAATGTGTCTGTAATGGTCAGTTTGAGTTGTCAACTTGATTGGATTAAGATATGCCAATGATTAAGAGACTTCTGGGTGTGTCAATAAGGGTGTGTCTAGGAATGATTGGCATGTGGGCTAGCCAATTGAAATGCAGATTCTCCCTAAGTGTAGGCAGCATGAGCCAATAGGATGATGGCTTGGATGGAATAAAAGTTGAAATGAAAGAACAAGAAAGCAGCAGCAGATGCAAGCTCCATTCTTCTTAACCATGTTCGTGATTGCTGCTGTGATTGAGGATATCGCACTGTCACTTCTTCACTCTGCCAATGACTCTCTAGGGAGTTTCCAGAAGCCTTTAGTCTTGGACTAGGGTAGCACCATTGACCCCTCTTGTCCTGAGGCTTCAACTTCTTGGACTGCACAGCTACTGGTTCTTCCAGCTCTCCAGCCTGCAGAAGGCCATAGTGGACTATCCAGCTTCTGGTCGCATAAGCCAACTTGATAAATATCCTTTTTATAATTTTATTTCCTGTTAATTCTGATCCTCTAGAGAACCCTGACTAATAAATACAGTGTCACATACTTAAATGAAAAGCAAAATACTGCTTTCAATCAATGTATAGGTAAGTACCAGCAGGTAGGGAAAGCTCCTTACCCCAGGGTTCTGGAGGAAATTCTTCATGCTGCATTATTGAAGAATGGGAGAGGAGGACTTATTTGGGAAAAGAGGATGGAAAAAACTCCATTTCACTTTCACTTAAGGCATTATTGATTTTCCTTTATAATATTCGGCCAGTATGAGAGTTCTCCAAAACATTCAGATCATTTCCTTTACTCGTTCTGGTTCTGAGAAGTACCTGCCAAGAGCCACCTGTCAAGAGATCCCTGCTCAGAGCTACTTGCCAAGCTTTCCCCCTCCTCCCATTAAACTCTGTGCATATATCCTTCCTAACTTCTTCCCCTGGTTGTGTGTGTTTCTATACATTCTTTGAGGTAACATTTATTTATTTGTGAAATATTTGTTAAGCACCTATGAAGTGCTGGATATGATAGTGGACAACAGAAATCATTCTGCCTCTGGGAGAAATAAAAGGTAAGGCAGAGAAAATAAATATAAAAACACAAATTTTCTACATTCCACATTTCCTTTTGCTGTTCACTTTCTTAAAATAACTAAGCCTTCACTTACTGAGAGAACTTGAGCAGAGAGGAGAATGAGGTCACAATCCTGTATCTTTAAGATTCATACCTTCCCAGAACAACATTTCCAAGACTCTAGCTTGAACAATGTGATTTGAAATAAACTTACTTTGTATGATGGCTCTTTCTGAACCAAACAGTCCACTCTTGGCAAATCTTTCTAACAGCTGAGGACCAGTTGTTGGGTTGCTTGTTAGCCCTACCAATTAAATAACAATCATTTAAAAACAGTATATGGACCAGTTGGAAGCAGTACCATGCTCCATGTTGGGTATAAAGTTGCCTGGACTTGCTGTGCCTGGTGTTGATAAGGTAGCAGATGGTCTAATAGACTCCATCATTGAGCAGCTAAATTGGTAGGGTCTTAGTTTAATAATCTTGTGTTCTAATGACTTAGGCAAGTGATGAAAGGCAGGGCAATTACTTGTACTTGTAATAATGCCCAGTTGGCCTGGATGGAAGGGACACTCACTCATACATGGTGTGATGTAATTAACTCCTGTTCCCCAGAAACATGGCTAGAGAGGCTACCTTGATAATACACATCTCACCTTGATGCTAAAATTTAAAAGCATTTTCCAAGTGGAAAATGGCTCTTAATTATTTAAAGCACCGGAGGAGAGAAAAATCTTCTAACCTTATACTGGTGTAGTATTTCTGTGTTTCAAAAGTATGTTCATGAGTGCTATCTTTTTGAATTCTGAAATATGTTGCTAAAAAATAAAAAATTACATATGTGATATGAGCCATTCACAAATAAGAAAGTCATTCCAGGGTTGCCAGAGTCACAGAAAAAATCTAAAAGGCAAACAGAGCCCAGGTATCCTGAATCCTAGGCTTGAGACCTTTCCACCCCGATGTAATCTTTTTTTTTTATACCAGGAATTGTACTCAGGGGCACTCAACCACTGAGCCACATCCCCAGCCCTATTTTGTATTTTATTTAGAGACAGGGTCTCACTGAGTTGCTTAGTGCCTCTCTGTTGCTGAAGCTGGCTTTGAACTCACGATCCTCCTGTCTCAGCCTCTTGAGCCACTGGGATTACAGGTGTGTGCCACTGTGCCCAGCCCAATGTACTCTTTAAATTCATTGTACCCAATAATTTTCCCCTGTCCCTTTGCCAAACTTCTCATTAGTGCTTCAAATATGCTGTATAAATCATATAGTATGTGAACTGAAGTTATACCTTATATTTTTCACTTCTTGAACCTGCTAGAGGTATTTTGAATAGTATGAACATAATTAATATCCCACCTAGATATGATGTAATCTATACATAGTGAAATACTACATAGACATGTGTTAAATAACATTACTTTTTGAAAGATCAGTGCATCAAAACTGATTGCATTTTATATACTGACAATAAACATGTGAACATATGATAGGCAAAATTTAAAACACAATAATTTGCGACCACTCTGAAGAAAATGAAATATTTAGATATAAACTTAACAAGACATGTATAAGACCTATATGCCGTAAATTACATTTCTGTTGCAAGAATCAAAGAAGACCTAAATAAATACGAGCTGTACACAAATAGAATGATTCAACTTGTTAGAAATGTAAATTCTCCCCAAACTGTAAGGGAAGAACTCATAAGTCAACTCAGATCTGCAAGATTCTGAACTTTGTGTTGACTGCCTTTGCTGAAAGGTATGGACCCTGTACAGAAACTAGAGTTTTCTCTCTCCAGTCTTCTTAGTCATAATTGTATGAAGAGATGCAGATCACAGTCTGTAATGCTCATTTCTGATATAATTCACTATTTTGCGTTCTTGTAAGAAAGAGAGGAATATTCTACTCTTCCATGAAAATACTCCCTCTTCTTCCTCTTCCCTGTTCTATCAATGAGCTATTTCCACACTAGCTTAGTGATTGTCTGTTAATGCAGCTGTACTGTGACAAAGTTAACTGACACAGCAGGCTAGCAGCAGTCTCTACCACAAACCTAAACACAAATCCAGTAGCCTTTTCCACCAATGGAGAGAACTCAGCACTGTCCACCACCACCGGGTAACTGAAGACAGAAAGTCCAGGTTATAAGCTCAAAGTGTTAAGTTTGCAAGAGAGATACCTATTTCCCTAAAGGAATGGTCTCACCCTGGGAGACAGCTTGCTTTATTATCAAGCATCTATATTCTAGATGCCTATAATGGGAAGATGGATAAATCATTCTTGACAACAACAAACTTTAATTGTGTGCCTGTATGCTCTGGGTACTGTTTGCATTTATTAACCTCTATTCAGGTACCAAACTCTCTATTAGATGTCTTATATGTAATTTTCTGAAGTTTCAGTTGGTATATCCTAATCTTGCATATTGTTTAACCTTTACCACCTACCATATCTTTCATTGCTAGGAATATGTTTTACATGTATGTTGCAGTATGACAGCTTAGGACTCTTCAGATAGACACTGAACCAAGGAAATACTCCAAACCATTTTTTAAGCTCCATTTTTAAATTTTTTTTTTAATTTGTTCTAATTAGTTATGCATGACAGCAGAATGCATTTCAACTCATTGCATACAAATGGAACACAACTTCTCATTTCTCTGGCTGTACATGATGCAGATTCTTATCAGTTATGCAATCATACATGTATGTAGAATAATAATGTCCATCTCATTCCACCATCTTTCCCACCCCTAAACCCCCTCCCCTCCCCTCACTCCTCTCTGCCCAATCCAAAGTTCCTCTATTCTTCCCTAGCCTCCTCCATCCCCGCACACCATTATGGATCAGCGTGCACAAATCTGAGAACATTTGGCCTTTGGTTTTCTGGGATTGGCTTATTTCACTTAGCATGGTATCCTTTAACTCCATTCATTTACCAGCAAATGCCATAATTTCATTCCTCTTTAAGGCTGAGTAATAATATTCCATTGTGGATATATACCACAACTTCTTTATCCATCCATCTTGAAGGGCAGCTGGTTCCATAGTTTAGCTATTATGAATTGAGCTGCTATAAACATTGATGTGGCTGTGTCACTATAGTATACTAATTTTAAGTCCTTTGGGTATAAGCTGAGGAGTAGGATAACTGGGTCAAATGGTGGTTCCATTCCAAGTTTTCTGAGGAATCTCCATCTCCTTTCCAGAGTGGTTGTACCAATTTGTAATCCCATCATAAAGCTCCATTCTTTAATCAATTTTCCTACCTGTATAGAAGTAGTGTTGTGTGAAGGAAAGGATTCATTGTCTCAGTCATGACTTGTCAGATCTTGTCTGAGTTCTGTCACTACCTGGAGGTTAGATATTAGCCAAATTAATTAACCTTTATGTGCCTCAGCTTCCTCATTTGTAACATTATGCCATGGACTAAAGATTTCTTTAAGATCCTTTATATTTTAAAATTGTGTCCATCATTATCTGATTGTGTGTGTGTGTGTATGTGTGCAGTAAAATAATCTAATCAGGATATTAGAAAGCAGATTTTGAAACATAAAGTCAAATTTCTGACAATCGCAAGAAGCTCTGACTATAAGTTCAATGTTGTCTCTTCCTAGGTTGGACCGATCAAAGTGTATGTCACATTGTAGGAGTCAAGAAAGCCATAACAGATGCAGGTTTAACTTTTTCCACTAAGTACTGACATACACCTGAGCAGATGTTAGGGTTGGGTTTCATTTGCTTCTTTGTTTTTAGTCTCTTGGCTTCCAGTTCTTGTGACGCATCTGTTTATTTGGAGGCACGCTGCATTCTTTTGCAAACTGGGAAAAACCCTCCTGGCAAAAACTATTTTTTAAGTGTAAGAACATTTTCAACTCTAGCTTCTTTTAACCCAGCTGAAAAATATTCAAAGAGAAGAAACATGTGGTTTCAAGTAAAAGGAAAAAAGAAAACTGAAAATCTTGCAGGTCCATATGTGATTTCATTCTGTCTCTACCCTATATGCCAATAGGTAGGTAGGTAGATAGATAGATAGATAGATAGATAGATAGATAGATAGATAGATAGATGCTGGGACATTTGTAAAGCTGTAATACTTCAGGACTTATTGAGAAACCAAAAAAAGCATTGGGTGGAGGAGGGGAGGAGATGGATTTTATCTCTTTGATTGCTAAGGAAATTATGTGAATTCGATTTCAAAAGTTCCTTGAAAATTCTACACCAGGGAATTTTGGTTCACCTAGTATGGCAGCTAGTACATGGGGGCCAAGAATGTTTACTTTCTGTACTTACCAAAGAATGGCATGTCTTCATGGGTGGTACAATGAAGACACTGATCTGCCACTCAGGTAACACATTTCTTATTTCTTAAGCTCTTGGGAGTATTGTGTATGTGATATTGGAGTTAGAATGTAGTGCTGGAAAGAGTTCATTAGGAGAGTTGTTCAAAATGCTGTCATGATGGCAGAGGTAAGCAGAGATTCCCCACCTATACAGAAAATCTCTCTCTGAATACATTTAGGAGATGTTTGTCCTCCTCTTCAGTAACACGTCTTTTTCTTTCTTTCTTTCTTTCTTTCTTTTTTTTTTTTTTTTTTTTTTTTTTTTTTTTTTTTTTTTTTTTTTTTTTTTTTTTTTTTTTGGTAACAGGGATTGAACCCAGGGTATTTTACCCCTGAGCCACATCCCCAGCCCTTTTCACATTTTATTCAGAGACAGCATCTTGCTGAGTTGCTTAGAGCCTCACTAAGTTGCTGAGGCTGGCTTTGAACTCACGATCCTTCTGTCTTAGCTTCCTGAGCTGCTGGGACTGCAGGCATGCACCACTGTGCCTGGCAGTAACTTGTCCTTTATACTCACGTCATTTCTGAGTTTCCAGTTAGCACACCTAGTACACAGACCCTGAGACATGGCAGGGCCTTGTGGTAAAGCAAAAAGTGAGTAGATGGAATGAATAAATGAATGAATTAGAACTATGCTTTCCACTCCCAGGCTTATTGCTAGAATAAAACATTTATAATCAAGATGTAAGGATTCAGAAGCCAGAGTAGAAAAGACTTAAATCTGAAGTCTCGCTTTATTATTTACTGGGTATGTGCTTCAGGTAAGTCACTTCACTTCCCTAAGCCTTAGCTACTTCATCTAGAAATGAGAAAAATGATAGTACAAGCATTACAATGCTGTTACCAGGACTGATTTCAATGGCCATATAAATATCACAATACTTGGCACATAACAAGCAATAAAATATATTAGCCCTCATCATCAATTAAATACATTATATTTGTAGTCAACAAACTTCCTATCAAAAAACTGAGGTTAAATGGCTTCATTAGTGAATACTATCAAACACTTAAAGATGAAATAACATCAATTCTTCACAAAATTTTTAAGAGGAGAAAATATTTCCCAATTCATTGTATGAGGCCAGCATTACTCTGATACCAAAAGCAAAGAATTTATAAGAAAACTACTGACC
Source organism: Geosciurus inauris (assembly GCA_004024805.1). NCBI lineage: Eukaryota > Metazoa > Chordata > Mammalia > Rodentia > Sciuridae > Geosciurus > Geosciurus inauris. The sequence continues at coordinate 11,677 of PVHX01004198.1, forward strand.
CATATTCCACATATGCATAGAGGGAAAAAAAATCCTTCTAAAAATTTTAGCAAACTGAGTCCAATAATACATAAACAGTATAATACACCATGTTCATTTCCTGAGGTTTATCCCAGGATTACAGTGTTAGTTTCATATCTAAAAATCAGTAGTCCATCATATTAACAGATAAAATATAAAAGCCATATGATCATCATAGTAGGTATAGAAAAGCATGTTATTTGACAAAATCAAGCATACATTCATAGTAAAAACTCTCCGGAAACTTGGAATCGTAGGAAAAAAGAGTACAAAATAAACCAAAAGAAACAGAAAATTAGCAGAAGAGCTAAAATTAACAAGAAAGAAAACAAAGAGTTAAAATTGGCAAATGAAACTTTCAGTGCTATTATTTGGGGTTTTAATAGGAACATCATGCTGACTCTATAGTGTAAATAACATGGAAATTGTTTCTGGAGAATCGCATGTACTCCAAGCCTGGTGCCCCCTCAAATAGCAGATCTTCAACAAACTTTTCAGCTTCCTCCTCGGATTTTAGTTAACTTGGCTTTTCTATCTTGTCTTGACTATTTTTTCCCATTTCGTTTTTTACTATAAATTACACACTTAATCTTGATTTTCAAGCATTTGTCAAAAGGGACACAGAATAATTACTTAAAATTATTGGAATGTGTTTCATAATTGTACTTCCTCCTCTTACATTCCTGACACTTACCTTGTTTACCAACATTTCATCATTGTTCTCTTTTATAGTCTCAGTACTCGGTATTTGTCCATTATATTTAAGTACTTGAAGAAATTTACTTTTTTTCCCCACTCATACAATAAGCCTTTATCTTCATTCTTAGAGTGTGGCCCCAAGGATCAGTGTGACATAGAATCAAAATGCTAAAGTGGAAATCCAAAGATATATTAGCATGTATTACGTTGTTCATTGATTTTGTGTTGAATTAAAGCACTTCGTTAATAACAGCATGGCTTTAAAACCCAGTTCTCCTGACCCCAAGGATGGACCTTTTATTTATCACATCTTCTCCTCAACCCCTAATGCTAATTTCTCTATTACCACCACCCACTCATGGGGGTGAAGTTAATAATCTCTTTAACATAGAAAATATTCTTCTCACTCACTTAAGGGGCAGCTTGGTATCCTTGGCATGCCTCTGAATCTAAAACTTACAAGTAAGTGAAATTACCAGATAATTGTTATTTGGCCAAATTCCAGGATGCTCATGCCTTGGAGAATTTATTAGGTCTAAACACTCTGAGCTTCCACTGAGAAGAGGACCCAGAAGGAAGGGTTCCATCCAGGAAAATAGACAACTTTTCTTCCAAGTGTTGAATGAGGAAAGGCATTTAGAACAGAACGGTCTGCAGTTAGCTACTGTCTCCAATTCATTTTCTCCCTGTGGCTGTGGGAAGGGGGCTATTGCATTAACAAAATCCCTTCCACATCAAACTCTGTCATCGTTATTGATTCTCCTCTCAGAAGGCCCACTGTGTCTCCAGCACTGTCCTTGGTTCCTGTCAATACTCTCCTTCCACATCCTAGATGGTTTTCTGGCTTTTGTCTCAAGGTCTTTGTGTCTTCTTGTTAATCTCTCTCTTCAGGGAAACTTAGGGAGGAAAAAACATACAATGATAAGGAAAATTTTGAAAAAGAATGATAATAATGCCAATGGAGGATAGACAGTGAAGACTGGGGAGGGGGCAAGGAAAAGAACTGTTTGTTTAATTTTTTAAATATCATTTTAAATCTCATTTAAAAAATTAAGCTCCTTCTTAAAAATTTGGAGAAAAATTCCAAGCATACTAGTTTACAGGGACGTAGATTAGGCTCTATCTCACTCTGACCTCCGGGGACTCTCTAGTCATTATACTTTCTGAATTAACTCTAGAACTAGTGGTCTTCATTTTGGACAGTGGGTTCTGACTTTATGATTTTCCTGTGTTGGCAAGGAAAGAAGGTTCAAATCTACATTTCTCTA